>MU151615.1:4505-16422 GCA_015584085.1 Macrolepiota fuliginosa MF-IS2
GACTTTTTATAATTACTTTATCATGATTATTCACTCCTATCCTGATGCTCTTTACCCCTTGAATATTGACTCTTATTCTACCTTAATCCTGTTTTGTCCTCATCAGTGTTGCACTCATAATTTACACATTGATCTCAATTACCTATGATCATAACCCTTGTGATGTGATTGATTCAACTTAATCTTGATTCAGCAATATAATGAAATAATCACAAGATAATCTGGGATTATTATGACTGCTGTGGATTAATCCTAACATTACCTTGGGTTACTAATGGGTTATCTCAGACCTCCACAAGCCATACATAGATAATCTTACCTCAGATTTGAATAATCATGATGTATGGCTACAGATGCGGGCAGAATAATCTTGAGTGCTGCAACCAATGGGTGGCACTCTTGAATATAGCTTGTAGTTAGTGGAATATTTGTTGCAAACTAATGGTAGTGTATTTCCTCAATACTATACAGCTTTCCAGTAAGGGGTACCAATCACTAACTATATCTATTGAGCATCATTGCAAGGCTCAGTAACATGTCTAGTGAGAGTTCTTTGATACTCACAAGCTGTATAACTACTGATAATCATAGTCCCTGTACTGGTTTCATGGCTATTGACCATGTCAGCCATAATAGTACTTTGAGTCTACCAACAAAGAACACCAGTCTCAATTACAGAAGCTTCACAACATACCTGGCTTCACTGGTGTTTTGCATCCTAGAAAGGCTGTCAATCACATGGCAGGTCAGTTGCAATCAACAATTAAATTACTTGGTGCCTTGGGAAATCTGGTGGATACAGTTGTTCTTGATGAGCAGGCAGCAGAGGCCAAAGGGGAGGAAGAATTTGAACAGGAGCAGGAAGAGATTCAAGATGACTTAGAAGCACTGCTCAGAATTTCAGATGAACATATGACACACAAACAGTATATTGACAAGGAGATTTGATATATTTGATATGTTTTCATTAGCAACCTGTATACATGTTGTTATCTGATGCACCATCACTTGTGTGACAGCAACATTCAAGCTTCAATTTATTGAGGTAGGCTGCATGACAATGGGGTGGGGCACAATAAGGGGGAGGGAAAGGTAGGGCAGTATTGAATAGATGAGAAATATGTTGTTGTTAAAATTGTGCAAGTGCCTGCTGTGTCCATTAGCAGCTTTGGCTACAAGTTCCAAGAGTCCATCAACAAGGGAGTAAGAGAGAGGAAGGTAGAGAGAGAAAGAGAGAGATAGACAGCATAGAGCAGAAACTTAGGCAGTAAATCTTTAGGAGACAAGTGGTGAGTTCATTAACAAAGGAATATCTACAAACACAAGAGACTTTTATACTAAGAACTTTTGTTATAGCTATGATCAGTCTTCAGTAACTACAAGGGCATGATGAGAAAGTACAGACAAGTCAGAATATTGAATCAATAGGAATGTCCAGACACAATTACAAGACTATTAACACTACATTTTTATATGTCCTTTTGGGGAAAATGGCAAGGAAACTTTGAGAACCAAGACATTAAGTCCATTTAATAAAATGCAGATCATGGAAAGGGATAACTGAGTCAACAAAAGAGTGAATAGAAAGACAGCAAATAGATACATAATAAGAATCAGGGATTATCAATCTAGTAGGTATGAATGGAGGGAAATTAAAAGGTGGCAATGGTTGGGTGTCTGGAGCTTCTGGAATGTTTGGAACAGATTATATTTCTTGAGCACTATCAGAATCATGAGAGATGCTAGTTGGCATCTGTTTCACTGGTAGCCAGCCTGCTGTCTCTACAGTGTGATGTGAGGGCAGTGTGAATATGACAGCAGATCATGCCAAAGAAGCACAATGGAAACTGATGGAACATTGAGATATGAGACAACACCTACCCAAACACAAGATACTCTGCCATTGTCTGGATCCCCAACAAGGGGCAGGAAAAGGAATTGGTGGCACAACAGTGTGGTGAGGTACAAGAAGGGGGAGGAGAAAGGTAGGGTGGGGTGATCCAGGGTGAGCTGTCAGGTGGAGCAGGTGGCAGGTGGTGGTTGTCAGGAGGTGTCAAACAAGGTCACTGTCCAAGAAGCAGGGATACAGTGTTTGCCTGACATCCATATAGAGGGTGTAAACCACAAATACAAAACATATTCCTCCCTGTATGTTTAACATATACCACTCTCAATTGCAGAGCCAGAAATTTTATTGACATTTGTCATGTTGTTGACCAAATACATTAGAAATAAAACATATGAAGTGAATAAAATAACATATATTAAACATGTAACTAAACATAAAACAGAACAGAAACATGAAGCAAAGATAAGGGGGAAAAATGTATAAGAAAACATATGAAGTGTAGATAAGGAGAAAAAATATATGAGAATATATATATTTGGCACATAACAGAGTGGAGGGACATGTGAAGCAACAATCAAGAGAAAAAAACATATGCTGAACCTATGTGGGACATGGGGAAAAAAAACATATTATGGACCAGAGACATACTGGGTCTAACCTTTGGTGGGGGCTGCTGGCCCCATAATCTGCTCATCATGTGGGTAACACAGGGGACACAGACAACATGCTCCATGGTGGGGGGGATGGCAAAAAAACAAGGAGTTTTGAAGGTTTACTACAGGATTAAAGCAGGAAGTAGGGGGTGGCCTAAATCCCTTCAAATTGGAGGTGACATCTGGATGTTCTGCTGCTTGGTTGGTTGGTGGTTGCTGTTTAGAATACTACTGAGTAGAAGTAGAGGTATGGATTGCATAGTGGAATACATGGGGTTTATATACTCTACAGAGAGTCCAATGTCCCACAGTGCATAGTTATTGTCCTATTACTCATAATGCTGCACAGTTACCTCACTACAACTATGCACAATAAGGTGGGAGCAAGACCTATGCTAGTGGAGACAATCATAATTGTATCTAATAATAGTTCATAATTGATGGATCTACTAATGCATTTTGATGCATGAGATCATATCTCGGACCGACCTAGCGACTATCATCATGTGAGCGATGAGCGCTTGAGTCATGTGGTTTGAGGGTGTTTCACCAATTAAGGTTCAACAGCAGGCGCTTGAAGCCCTCCGTGTGGCTCTCTTCTTCCCCACCGGGCGTGGGAAAAACTGGACCACAAAGGAGCGCCTGCATCCAATTCCCGTACACTCGCGCGGGAAAATGAACCTCGGACTTCCCATGTACCGTGCATACTGTCTCTTTCTTGCTTTCCCTCTCACTACCTCCATCAGCTATGACTCAACATATATTCCAAAATGCTCACGACTTTGTCATGGATCGTCCCCAATTCACGAGCCACCGCCAATTCCGTCAGTCCAAAGCTGAAAAGAAAGGTCAGCACAGCTATACCACACTCACTTCAATTCTGAACTGGCCATTGTAGGCCTCAAAATCCTTCTTGAAGCGTCCATCCCAGCCGCTGCCTATGACTCTTCCGAGCATCCCCGCAATTGTCACCCAGGAACACGTGTTCGATACATTAACCAGATCGTGAAATGGGGCTCTGAGGACGCCAACTACGGTCATCACATCTTCTGGTTAAAAGGACCCGCAGGAGTCGGAAAGTCTGCCATCGCCCAGTCGTGTGCAGAAGAGTTCGCAGCTCGGAACAAACTGGCCGCTGCGTTCTTCTTCTCCCGTTCCAACCAAAGGGACGATCCCCAGTGTTTGTTCACATCTATTTCCTACCAATGGGCGTCTAAACGCAAACCTTACGCCAAAATCCTCAAATCCACCATTGACGATGATCCAACCATCGTCCAAAAGGAGCTTTCCCACCAATTCCACCATCTCTTTGTTTCTCCTCTGCAGGAACTCATTGCCAGTGGCAAGGATATCCCTGAACGTGTCATCATTATTGATGGTCTGGATGAATGCGCGGGTGAGACAGCGCAGCGGGCCATTATCGAAATTGTTGCGGCATCCACCCGAGCCCACACCACCCCATTCGTCTGGCTAATCTGCAGCCGCCTAGAACCCCACCTCGTCGCAGCTTTCAACTCTCCAGAGGTATCAGCAGTGACTCATCAAGAGGAGCTGATGGTGTCTCGAGCCATTGATAACGAGATATTCAAGTATCTCACTGACGAGCTGGCTAAAGAAGGGAGGGAGCACGATCTTCCGCTTCCATGGCCTCACGAGCGTGATATGGGCACACTAATCAATTTATCCTCTGGGCTGTTTATTTATGCCCATACTGTGGTCCGTTTCATCGGTGACCGTAACTCATTGGGCCCAGAAAGCCAGTTGCAAGCAGTCCTTGCTCTTGCTACAAGCACAGTTAGGGAATCATCCGAACACCCCCTATCCGAACTCGACTTCTTCTATCTCTTAATCATGGAACGCATACCGATGAAGTTACTCCAGACTGTCCAGTGGATCCTACTAGCCACGAAAATACCCCGCGTTAGTAATGGCTCGGAAGAAACCAGACAGCTCTTGCGTTTATCACCGTCGGAGTTCCGCACAGCTTGCCGCGCTCTCCATTCCGTGATGAGGGCCGAGAAGAGTAAACTCGTCTTCTACCACGCGTCGTTCATGGATTTCGTACAGGACCCTCAGCGCTCGAGGCAGTTTTGTATTCGGCTGGAGCCTGGGCTTGCCTTACGAACAGAGCTGGTACAGAGGCTGCAGGCGGTGTGTAATGATCCAGATATCAAGCCCCATTGTGAGTTGCACGTTCACTAGTAATAATGGGAGATTTGTGTTGACAGTTGCTATCAGCTGAGCCCTTCTGTGCTCTTGTTCGAGCCGACAGCCAAAATGAAAGCATATACTTATACGCGCTCCTCATTGAGGGATTCTTCTTTCTCTGTTCAACCCTTCCTTGGGATGACGCCACATTAACTGCTTTGATGAGCTTGAATTTCAAAAATATGGCTAAAACCTGGGCCCCCAGCCTGCTGTTGCAACCTGACAGGCTGTTTTTACGTGTGAGCTATGACCCGAATCGTTCTTATGATGTGTCTTCGCCACTCATGTGCAGTCACAGATACCTAAAGAGCACCGTAACAAAGTCATACGATCGTGTAAGGACATAGATAGAGACAAATTTACAGTGGAAGTCGCACAGATGCCATCTGATGCCAATTGGGATGCATCGTATATTCTTGGCCATGGTCAGTACAAGTGCTTCTGTTGGTATCGTCCAGCCCGTGATAGATTCACGCTGTGGCCGTATCACGAGCGCCCACCCACTGAACTTCGCCCGGCCGCTGATTGGCCAGCATCCAACAAGTCACTTTATACATTCATGGTATGTGTCAATGCGTTAGCCAGTTGACGAGGCCACACTCATGAATAGTGTTTGGTCTTGAATATATTTATAGCAACGTATCAAATTTTGGAGAACCTCGACTTTTCGCCGTCTCCCCCGATAAAGCTGTCACCCGTTCTCAACATGCGTAAATTCCGTACATACAATCAAGACCACGCAATTCATGGCTTGGGAAACTATTAACGAAACTGCGCAATCATGAGACCGCTTCCTGCTCAACAATGGGTCTCAGCTCCACCGGGACTATAAATCGCGAGGGTTACCGGGGTGTCCATGCCAGCGAAACCACCTATTACTAATTCATTTGTATTAATTATTTTGTTGGGTAGAATAGTGAAACCTGTTCCTTATCCATTGTCCAATCCAACATTGTTTTTGTGAAGAAACATAAACATCTCATTAAAATAGGATTGAGTGGTTCAAAAATCACGAAAATGGAGGAATATGACAGACCTGACTGGCAGAAAGAGAAATGACCATGAAGAATATGTTTACTGAAATTGACTCTATCAAGCCATCTCTTGGGCAACAGCATCCATATCTGCCAGTGCTGCTTCATTTCAGATCTTCTGACTGGTTACAAATAAGTGAATGGGCCATAAGGCAGGTATGCCAAAGTGAATCAAAGCATCACCTTCATAGCTGTGAGTTCCAAATCTCATTACAAGCCTGACTGAACATGCCACTACCTCAGAATTTCCATAATGTGTGTTTTGTTACATAATCCTAATAAGGATAGTAAAGGAATATATGATAAGGTATAAATGGTATCCTGGGCATTCTAGTGACTCAACATGCTAGTCATGTGCTAGTCATGTGAACATAATCCCATCAATTCTAATAATAAGTAGAATTGACTTGTATAGCAGCAAATGGAGTTTGTAGCAGTGGCTGTCTACTAATAATGCCTATAGCAGCATCTTACTCACCAATGTGATGTAATATTGGTGATCCATTAAATCATGAGAATGGAAGATTAGAATCAAAGTGTATGAGTTCTAGATCTTCAAAGTGATGTAGATGTTGTAAGAGTTGATAATGATCTGTGATGGATAATTATAGAGTTAGTGGTAGTTAGCTTGTTAGGCTTGAGTTGCTTAGTTGTTGTCTGTAATTGTTGTGTACAATTGGTGATAATTATTAGGATTATAGTAGAGCCCTTTATATACCTTTTCTACAAACTGTTTACTGTTGTATGTGGCTGGCTAGATAAGGTACCTATCCACCTCAATTCCTCTGGAGTTTCAAGTGGAGCACAAGATAGTATCCATTGGAATGAGTCTAACCACTCTATAAGGTAAGTGCAAGTCAGAATGAGTAAGACTGAGTCACTGCAGATGTTAAGGGTTCAGCTGACCCAGATACCTAAGTCCTGGGGAGCCTAGCTAACCTAAAGACTGGCTTTAGACTAGCAGCACAAATGGGTGACTTGATGAGCCTTGTTCAACACTGGATGCAAGGCAGAGATAGTAGAGAAGTTCACAACTCTAAACCTGGGTTCCCAAGTTGAGCAAGTGACTATAGGATTTAACCAAGAATGGATTTGTAGGCAACTTAGAAGAATCAAAACTTGCATTTTGATCTTCTTAGTACAGGCCTATTTATAGTAAACTAGTAGTCCAAGTATGCTACTATTTACTAACTACTAGAAGGTCCTGTTTAGTCCAATAAACAACCAAGTAGAATACTAAAGTACAATGTAGAAAGTCCATAGCATTCTTCTACATACTGAGGAATAGCCCAGAAAGCTATAGAATGATCTACCTAGTCAGAGTCCATGTCAGAGTCAATAGTAGAACATTCCACTGAGGTGGAGAAGGAGGAGGATGACTGTGGACTACTGGAAGATTTGGAAGGTGACAATGATGATGATGAAGATGTAGATGCTGTGGATGAGGAGGAGGAAGAGGAAGAGTGTTCTGGTTGATAACCAGATGATGCCAGAAAGTCTTCTTGTATGATATCACAGAGGTAGGGCTGGGAAGGATGGTGATGTGTGTATTCTCTGTCATCCATCATCTTCAGTATGATCCTGGGAAGTTCTTCAGAAGAGTAGATCATATAGGGGTGTAGCCAAGTAGTGCATGAGTTGGCTAGGGGATAGGGGTGCCATCCCTGCAATATGGATGCTGCCCAATCAGTGGTGAGGGTGAGGAGGACTTCTCCATTGGCTACCATGTGGTTATAAGGAGAGGAGGACATAGCAAGGTGAAGGATCTCATTAATGTGAATATCATTGTAAACTGGAGGGAGGGGAGTGATTCTGTAATCAGAGGTATGGCCAGATATCATCAGAACTAGCTGTTGTCCTGGAGGGATAAGAATGTGCTCTTCAGCACCCATAACAGCAGAGTCATTAATAGTCAGAGTCATAGTGAGTAATACTGAGTTAAGCATAGTCATGTACAATCAATATGACTAGCTTGTTATATATAGCTATCCTATAATAACTGATCCATTTCTAATTATACTGATGTCATAATTCCAAGAATGGTTGAAGGGTGTTTAAGTATACTTCAGTGTGGTCATGTGATTTCCTATTATTGACTGATCACAAGTACACTTCAATGTATATTGGTATACTTTCTTTCAACATCTTTAGATTAGAATAATCCCATTGTTGTATATAGGTAGCATGAGTGTGGACTGATGTTTGATATGAACCCAGGCTGAATCAGGTCTTGGTTGAGAGAATTGTTGGCAGTACAAGAAAGGAAGAAGTCCCTGGATGATTCTCCAAGCCTTCCAGCATCCCTTCCCCTCCATAGATGGACAATCTGATTACCAACAGGTTTCTCCAGCTGACCTGGACAGACACACTCTACTCCCATACATACTCCTATGGAGTATATGACCATACTACATTCACCATGGATGTGCTCCTGGGATGAACCAAGAACTATAGGTGGAAAGCTATTATTAGCACTGGGTAATACACCCATGCCTACCTCCTTGGTAATCCATCTGGCACTTGCACTAATCTCCAACCCTGTTATCCTAATAGAAGAACTATCACTCCATATTCCCCATCCCCATCATCATCTTCAAATCCTGATGAACCAACAAATGTTAAGGGTTCAGCTATCCCAGATACCTAAGTCCTGGGGAGCCTAGTCAGCCTAAAGGTCACTCTAGACTGATGCACAAATGGGTGACTTGGCAAGCCTTGTTCAACACTGGATGCAAGGTGGAAATGATAGAGACTGCCTGCAACTCCACACCAAGGTTCCTAAGTCAAGCTAGTGACAAAGGATTTAACCAAGTATAGATTTATATGCAACTTAGAAGAATCAAAATTGTGTTTTGATCTTCTTGTACAAGCCTATTTATAGTAAACTAGAAGTCCTAGTATGCTACTATTTACTATCTACTAGAAGGTCCTGATAAGTCCAATAAATGATCAAGGAAGAACTAAGTACAATGTAGAAATGTCCATAGTATTCTCCTACATATATTAGAATAGTCTGGAAGGCAATAGAACAATCTACCTAGTCGAAGTCCATATCAGAGTTGAGGGTAGAATGTTCTGCATAGGTAGAGAATGTTGATGAGGACTGTGAAGTACTGGAAGGTTTGGAGGGCAATGGGGATGATGACATGGTCAAGGATGCTGTAGATGAGGAAGAAGATGATAAAGAGTATTCTGGACAATATCCAGATGATGCTGGGAGGTCCTCTTGTATGATGTCTCAAAGGTATGGTTAGGAGGGGTGGTGATGTGTGTATTCTCTGTCATCCATCATCTTCAGAATGATTCTAGGAAGTTCTTTGGAAGGGTGTATCATGTAAGGGCAAATCCACATGGTGCATGTTATGGGTGCTGAAGAGCACATCCTTAGCCCTCCAGGACAACAGCTTGTCCTGATGATATCCAGTCACACATCCAACTACAGGATCTTTTTTTTTTTTTAAAAAAAATCCAATTTTAATGCAGAGACAAGTATCTACTACAAATGGGCACACAATAGCAGTCCCAAGTAAACTAAACCAAAGCCCTCAACTAATTCTGCCAGACTTCACCACAATAACTGAAGGGCCAGCATGCACCCTATCCTGCCAATACTTCACTGCAATCTAAGCCATTTGAGACATAGCACTGAAAGAAATCTAAGAAGAAAAATTACAGGGAGGTATGAGGCAACAGGTCCAAGTGAACAAATGAGGTGAGTGAAGCAAGACAAGTTCATGGAGCAATCTTAAAGTGGGTGATGAGGACAAGCCAAATGTCAAACCCAAGTGAATGATCCAAAACATAAGAAGAAGAAGTGAAGCCAGGAAGATGGTGGGAGTGGCAACTAGGCCCTAAACTCCATAGAGATAAAGAGGTTGTCCATCAAAGAAAGTGAAGAGTTAAAGTCAAGCCAAGTCGACCTTACCATTGAATGAAGTCCAGGCACCTTTTAGTGCACATCATTGGGGAGTTGTGGGGATATTTGATGTTGTCCTTGTCTATGCTCTGCTTGTTGGATGATGAATTGGTCCCATTCCTGGTCCCTATTTGGTTGAGTTTTGTCAATAAAAGCAAATGCTTTAGGATTATCATCTAGGAACTCAACAAGTCCTGTGATAGTTTCAATTTTGAATCTCTCTTGATTGGTCCAAACTCTCTCATATAGTGGGCACTCATTTAAGATATGTTCCCATGTTTCTAGCTGATGTCCACATTCACATGAAATGTCATATTGGTCAGGAAAGAATTGTTGTCTAAACAATCCAATCAGGGCATGATTGAGGATGCATCTAGTGAACCTTGTGCATAGTTTTGGGTCTCCTCCAATGTGGGGGAGCCAGTTACCACCATGTAGGTATGTAGGGAGTACTTGTTTTCCTCCTGGTCCTTTGAGTTGTAGGAATGAATGACCTGTATAGTCATCATCAGTGATAAAGAGTGTGTTTTGCTGCAAGAATAGCATGTATTTTGTGAATCCTCTTCAATAGTATGCAAGTGAGGTGTGGACAGGTGTGTTGTGAAGTATGGGTAGTTTGAGTGTTTTAGTGAGTGTGTGAGCCTTGTGGTGGAGCAACCACTTGGTGGTTGAAGGTATCTGCCAGAAAGTGACAGTGTTGGAGGGAGAGGAAGAGAGCCAGGAAGAGAGAGGGGGAGTGATAGTGATGGTGTCCTGATGTGCACTGTGGGCACTGTAATCAAACAACAGTTTAGTGCAACTTATAGAATTGGTGAAAATTTGAATATTAGAAATGGAACAGAAGTCTGGAGCATCTCAAGCCATAGAAGAAGAGAGATTGAAAGCAGAAAGTAATCCTAATCATAGAGCATATGATTCAGCATCAGATGAAATAACCTCACCACAGGGCTAAACAAGTGAGTGAAGAATATCAGTAGAAGAAGAGTTGAAGACCAAGAATGCAGATGATCCAGACCAAACTTTGCTGTTAGAGGAAGTGGGTATACTACCATCAGTTGCAACAAGTAAACATGAGGAAGAAGAAAAAGAATGATCATGAGCTTCACTAGCCTCTTTGAGGTGTTGGCATACAGCATCATCATTGGAGGGATCTGGGTTGTCATTGAAGCATATTTGTTTACCAAATTTATTGATAATACAAGAGCCAGGTCTGGCATGAGAGGATAAGAGTTGAAATCTGTCTGATATGATAGTGCTTTCTTTCATCATATCAAATGCTGGTGAAGCATACTTGGGTTTTTTAGTGATAATGTCGTCTTCATCTCTTGTGAGGAGTTTTAGTAGATGGGAAGAAGGTAGAGTGTGATATTGAGAGGAACAGCACTTGGGTAATTTGTGAATGTGGTATGTTATAGGGATTAGGCCCACTATAGCCTCAACTCCTCCTTTAGGGGACATATGGAAAGTGCCTGTGATTCATAGTGCTGCCGATCTTTGCATGTGTGTGAGCATTTTGGTGAGATTGCATAATTTCTTTTGGTATGGTAAATACCACAATCTGAATCCATATGTCACTATTGGGACAACACATGCTTGATATAAGATTCATTTGTTGATGGGGGAAAGTCCTTGATTAGAATTTCCCAGTAGTCATAAGCATTTTGCTGTGGAAAGTGCTTTGGTGGAATAGAAGCATACATGCTCCTTGAATGTGAGTGCCTGGTCAAACCAAAAGCCAAGGTAACAGATGAAGGGTTTTGGTGAAAGTGTAATGTTATGACCCATTTCATCTTTTATGATAACATTGGGATTTGATTTGGCCCAAGGGCAGTTAGAGAAGTGGAACACCTTGTTTTTTGTGTGTTCAAGAGTGAGTCCCATGTCCACTAGTGTGGAGGTGCAAGCTCTGTAAACCTGTGAAAGAGTTTTAGCATTTCTTTTGAAGGAGTCTGATTGTACAATAAGAAGTCCATCATCAACAAAAGAGAGTAATTTACATTGCAGATCATTGGAGAAGCAATACATGAAGGGAGAGAGTAAAAGAGAAGTGAGAATTGGAGATAAAGCTGAACTTTGTCCAACACTAACAGATGCAGGAAATAAAGGGGATGTAGATAAACCCCATGAGTACATAGTGAATCAATCAGAAAGATAGTTTTAAAAGAAATTGACAATACAAGAAGGGAATCCATGTCTTTCAAGTATTGTTATGATAATAGCATTATTCTTTACTTCCTCATTACAAGCTGAGTTATCA
>MU151616.1:0-15732 GCA_015584085.1 Macrolepiota fuliginosa MF-IS2
ATGATATTCCGCGACCCCAAATCAACCCCTCTGGCCAGGAGCTCCTCGATCAGTGTAGAAATGAGCTCGCGGAACTGCACCCTGAGTGACTTTGTAACAAGGCCAGGATTGCGACGAAGCTTGACATCCAACATTTCGGCATAGGAGGGGATATGGATTGCCAGTTGGTCGGCAAGAGTGACGAAAACCTGACATCGGTCGTCTGCTCTCTTGGACTTCGGGGAAAAGAAACTCGCAGCCAATTCCTCTTGTAGCTTCTCCGCACAAAGCTGAACCAAGTCGGACTTGGGCCCAGTGAGTCGCATGACAGAGGAGCCTGGCTGCCGGGCCCATGCCACGAATTCGGGGACAAAGTCCTTGCGCTCTGTCTTCGGAATGAAGCACAAGGCAGATTCACGGGCCGCAGAATCATAAGCGGCGTCGGGAAGCGAGGCATCGTGAAGGATTCTCAGCCCTTTACAACCGTTAGTGCCCTGCCTAATAACCGGGATGAAGACGCTCACCACTACCTTCAGCGGCACTATGTTCGATGAACTGACAGTTATTGTTCACGAAACGATTGGCATTCGAGAACATCGTCGACGATAGCGGTCGGTCGAATTTGAATAGTGGAAGTTGTTGTTGGGGAATGTTGTGTTGTGGTAAGGGTAAGGCTGACCGATGGACGAGGCTGTTCAGGTGGATGCTGTACAATGCTCACTTGACTGGAATGGTGTGACAGGCTTGAGACATCGGGTGATGCAGAACTTGAAATAGAACCTGGGAAATGTATCGTTGAAGCTCCATCGACGAGCAGACTCATTTCCTAGAGCCACTGTAAAGCGAAGGCCCCCAATAATCAGGCCAGTGCTCCCTTGTAACCGGCGGAAATATAGATGGTATATTAACGCCTAAATTAGTCGTTGTACACTGGGGGATTATATATGCGGATATTTGGATGACAAGCTCGCTCTTGACACTGCTGGGATCCAGAGCAAGTCGCGGAAGAATAGTCTCGTAACGGCTCTGACCCTTCGACTTGAGGTAACGCAGGATTTTGGCTCTCTAATGGATGAGTTTTAGGAGTCCGCGACGATTGCCGACGCCACCCTTGAACGTAGTCAAGTGACCTCACTAGTCACAGATTCGGTATGTCAAAAGTGCGGCTAGCGATGGTGATCAACAGGAGACAAATAACGGACACAGTAGAAAACACACCTTGAACCTCGGCACGACCAGGATCGAAAGGATTCATGGGCATTGAAAACTCGACGAAAATCCCCCCCTATTCCGTATGCAACCCCCCTCGCATCAGCGTTCTGCAAGCCGATGACCTTGGAAAACGCATCGAGTTTTGCCATTTCCTTCTTCACGGCGTCTGCTTGTCTCTGCTTGAGGACTCTGGCGGAAGGTGGGAAGACCTTGGAGTCGAAGAGTAAGGTTGGTGTGAGACACAGCGCCCGTGCCCTCAATACGGGAAGCTCTTCGAATAAAATTTCCTTTCCGACCGACCCGATACCGTACTTTGTATCTCTAGGAACTTGGACAGTCGTCCCAAGTTTGGGTATCTCGAGTGTTTCTGTGAGGTCCGCGTTGACAGACGATATTGGACATGCTGCCGACAATACGGAAGGGGAGAAGGTAGTAGAAGGGTAGCAGAAGGGCCGTTGAGGTTATGAGGATTCATGAACCATTTGGCGGGGTCGCTTTTGGACCATAGCTCGGCTTCTTCGTGTGCTCGGGTATCAAGGACGACGCTGGGTTTATGTTATGTTTCCTGGTGTATTACCCTGAAGGCGCGCAGTGGCAGTCGTATGAAAGGGGGACGATGAGCCGGCCGTGAGTTGGGTGGATGCAAATGATGAGGCTGGAGAGTACTGGCTGGCTGGAGCGATCTGTTGCAAGACCTTAGAGTGGACTGACCTTGCGGGGGTCTTTTTTTAAATCAGGTTTTATTCGCAGGAGCCGTAACTACTACAAAATGGGTGCGCGATCGCAGTCCCTAAGTCCAAACCAAATCAGAAACCCGAAACCTTCGCCAGAAACCTGCCAGTCTTCCCCGATGCTAGTACAGGAGATATCATGAGGGGCCACCGTGCACCCCATCCTGCCAAACTTCACCGCCATCTAAGCCGTTGAGAGGAAGAAAATTTGAGAGAAATGACAAACTAAAGAAGCGAGTCACGAGGTGAGCGAAGTGAGCTGAGAGATGAGTGTCCTTAAGAAGATGAAGCCATTGAAAAGCAACACTGTAAATGGACCAGCCATAGAAAGAAAAGAGGGGCCAGGAAAGGGGGATGAGTGGAAATCAAGAAATCACACTCCTTGGTAAAGGGGTTTCCATCAAGAATGTAACCAATAAATTGAACGATCTTATTGAAAGAAAGTCATACCTGAATACAGACTCCCAGCTAGTGAACATCGTAACCATCAGGGAGTAAGCACCACTCAGCGCGTTTGATGATGAAAGCCTGCCATTCATCGTAGACAGGACCCTCGGGTTTGTTAGCAAATGAGAATGTGGATGGGTTGTCATGCAGAAACTCAATGAGCTTCACAAGGTTGTCGAAGGGATTAGCCATGTCTCGTTGATGGCGTTTGTACAGGGGACAATCCTGTAAGATATGTTCACACATCTCAAGTTCGGTGCCGCATGGACATGAGTTGACGTAGCGCCCTGGGAAGAAGCGCTGTTGGAACAACCCAATGGGTGTATGATTTGTGATGCATCGTGTCATACGAGTGCATAAATTGGTGTCTTGGCCTGCTGCAGTAGATAGCCACATGCCTCCATTGAGGTATGACAGTTGTAAAAACGCACCATGTTGGTCCTTGTGTTCCATAAAATGATGGCCCCTGTAGCTGGGGTCACATTCGTAGTCGCACTTCCATTCCATGAGAGCGAAGTCAGTGGATTGTTTCCAGAGGTATCCAGTAGTGGTGCAGTATGAATGTGTGGGGTTGTTGGGAACACGAAGGGATGTTGCCAAGTTGTGAGCTAGGCGATGGATAGACCATTTGGCAGTGGAGGGGATGGCCCAAAAATTAAGCTTGTTGTGCAGCGAGGCATTGAGCCACGAGTGGATGAGTGGGGCGACCTTGATGGAGTCGGGATGAGCACTGTGAGGTCTATAATCAAATAGATGTTTAGCCGACGCAATAGAATCAGTGAAGAAAAGAATGTTAGAGAAATGACATTCTTGAGTGAGAGAGATAGAAGAAAAAAGACCAAGATGTAGAGCGTACAATTCTGAGTCAGAAGAAGTAGATCTACCATTAGGAAGAACACGAGATGAAAGGATATGGGAACTGCTTTGATCGAAAACCAAATAGGCAGAAGTAGAAGAGAGAGAAGAGTCATAAGGAACCGAGCCATCTGTAGATACAAGAAGGGAATTTGGAGACTGGAACACGTTGTCTCATGCGTGAGTAGCATTTTTGATGTGTTGGGCGACAACTTCTTTGTCAGAAGGATCGTAAATTTCATTGAATTCAATTTGTTTTGCAAATAGATCCAGGATGCAAGTGCTGGGTTTAGCGCACATATTGAGATGGTCGAATTTATCCGAAGTTTCTTGGGCGTCTTGCATGAGGTCTAACGCTGGAGAGGGGTGGGTTTTGTGGCCTGGGGTGGTGATTGTTTCATCACGTGTGAGAAGTTTGAGGGTGTGATGAGGGGGAAGGGTGTGAAATCTGAGAGAAGATCGTTTAGCTAATTTCTCCAGATGATGACGTATGGGGACGAGGCTGGCTATGACTTCGGCTCCCCCGATAGGTGTGGTGCAGAAAGCGCCAGTGATCCATAACGCCGCAGATCGTTGCATGTGGTTGAGTTGTTGGAGGAGGCCTTTGAAAGGGAGGCCTTGTATGAACCATAAGCGGAATCTGTATGTGGCTATGGGGACTACGCAGGATTGGTATAGGAGGCATTTGTGAATGGGTGATAAGCCTCGGATGGAGTTGCCGAGGAGTCACATGGCCTTGATGGTGGATAAGGCTTTAGTGCTGTAGAACCTGATGTGCTCTTTGAATGTGAGGCCACGATCGAACCAGAAGCCCAGATATTGTATAAAGGTTTTGGGCTTGAGGAGAGTGGTTTCGCCTTTGTTGTTAAGCCTTGCGGGGGTCATGTCCTAAACATCGCCAATGTCGAGCGCGGAGGTAGTCCAATGGTCATGTGACACTCAGCCAGGGAAGCTCCAGTCGTCCTATCATATTGCCTTCATTTGCTGCTATCTCTCATATCCGTACCATTGCTCCTTTCGCTCTAATTTCTATAATTCAGTTCTTGTTCCGATGTTTCCTTCCATACCCACTATGCCCGTGTGCTGACATTTACTGAATGTTTACTACTAGTTCCTGTACCGTCTCCATTGAAATATTCGTGGCGGAACTCCCTATCTTTTTTTCATTATTGTCTTGTGTAGTTACTGAGGAACGATAGTAGCTATATTTTTCGGCTTTGGTTTCGTAGTATAAAAGCCCCATTTGTCTGTAGATTTCCGTTAGTTAATAAACTCCCCACTCCATGCACTAAAGTCTCTCACCCAAGTTCCCATCTACTTTTTTTATTTCATTTCATTGTCTCCCTTCTCTCTCTCGTCGACCGACTCCGGATCCTTGTCGCCAAAGCCGCTGACAGACGCAGCAGGCGCTCGCTTATTTTCATCAATGCCGTCGTTCGCATTTCTTCAATACAACTATTTATATAATCAAACTACATCTCCTACAAAATATTTGGGGTCGGTTGGTGCAAATTCGAGCCAGGAAGACCACTTTGTCCTGTTAGATGATGATGTTCTGTTACGTGATTGATGACTGTATCTCGCTATTTTTGTACAATTGACCCCTGATCCAACCTCATTTGCTCATCTATTGGAATGACTGCTCCCAATCCCACAGTTCCACCATGGCTCCAATTCCCTTCACACCTCTAATTATCGACGGTCAGGAGCGTCCCTCAAGTAACTCCGCAGCCTTCGAGGTCCGGGGACCACAATCAGGAGATCTTGTTGGAACTGCCGCATCAGCAACTAGCCAAGACTGCTAAGATGCCATCGATGCTGCATCTAAAGCCCTTAAATCCTGGGAGGCGAGTCGCCTTGTCGACAGGCGTGATATATTCCTCAAGGCTTCGGATCTCTTCGCCGGCGAATATTATTCCAGTCTCTTGATTCAGTGCAACCAACAAATCGCTTTTGCACCGCGTTGGGATGGCCTGGACGGCAAAATACTCAGCGACTACCTGCTCAGCACCGCAGGTCTAGTGGATTATCTCAGGGGCGAGTACTTTCCTTCTGCAACTGTCCCAGGAGCGCAAGTATACACCCAGCGAAGAGCAAAGGGTGCCCTGTATGTATCCCCGTTCCGCAACTAGCGACCGCCTCTCAGTCACCCCTTCATAGATTCGCCATTGTGCCATGGAACGCCCCAGGTATCTTGACAGTTCGGGCACTTGCGTTCCCTATTTTCTGCGGAAATACCATTGTGCTCAAAGGCTCTGAGCTCACTCCAATGGTTCACTATGTCATTACCAAAGTCTTCCACGAGGCCGGTCTCCCAAACGGTGTTCTCAACTGCATCTCAGCTTCCTTGGTGGACACTCCCTCGCTTGTATCGGAAATAATTGCACATCCTCAGATTCGCCATGTCAATGTCAGTGCTGTTATCATGAACTAAAGCATTGGGGCTCATCCACTGGCAGTTCACTGGAAGCGACCGAGTTGGGAAAATCATCGCCGTGGAAGCAGCTAAACATCCTAAGCCTTGCGTTCTCGAGTTAGGTGGTAAAGCGCCTGCAATTGTGTGCCATTGCTATATCATCAGAATTTTCGAATCCAACCTAGGCCCTGACGACAGGTTCTGAAAGATGCCGATCTGAAGGAAGCGGCTAGAGCAATTGCTTTCGGCGCAACAGCGAATTCAGGCCAGGTGAGCGTCTTCCCAGCATGCCCCTTAAGTTGCACTTATACACCATCCTTGGATCCAGGTTTGCATGTCCACGGAGCGGGTCATCGTCCATAAGGATGTCGCAGAATCTCTCTCTTCCAGTGTTCGCAACATCATCAGTGGCCTCAAAGCGGGCGATACCACCGTAGATGCCAGTGCCAAACTGGGCCCTCTTTTCTCCGAGAGGTCTGCCGAACGCCTCGTCGACATTCTGAAAAAGACCAAAAATGCGGGAGCCCATGTTCTGCTAGGCGATCTCTCCAGAGACAAGGCGGTCATTCAACCCCATCTCCTCACCGGCGTCAAGCCTGGTATGGCTTTGTGGGACAAGGAATCATTTGGGCCAGGTACGGTGATACTTCCTAGTAGCCAAACCCATCTCTTAAGCAAATATATTAGTGATCGTGTTCGCCACTTTCGAAACTGTCGAAGAAGCAATTGGACTCGCAAACGCCTCCACCTATTCCTTGACCTCATCTGTCTGGGCAGTGGACTTAGCAATGGCCCAAGAAATCGCATTCCAACTACGTTACGGTGAGTACACAAGACCTCAAGAATATCCCTCTTCAAAAAACTTGCTTACGTTCATCGCCGAAGGGACCGTCAACATCAACGGAGTTACCATTCACGCTGAACCAACTGATGGCTTAATCGGACTCTCGTACGTCGACTTGCCACAATATTCATGTGTATCCTCGATTGACCCATCGACTTGTGTCCATGCAGAGGTTCTTCCGGCTACGGCAGGTTTGACATAGAGCATTTCACTGACAAAAGAACCACAATTATACATCCGAAAGGTCGCCAATATCCGCTTCTCTGAATTGTATCATGTCTGTAACAACGAAAATGGTTCCCGAATTTATTCTTGTAATTATTTTGGAGCAAATCGACTCGCGGCCCCGCGGTGGTTCTCGGTTAGCCAATGAAAAATGTAGATTTCATGCATAAAAACGGGTCGAGCTCTCCCAAGGCACCAAGCAAAATTAGGGGTATATTCTGGGGGTTTGTCACGTGCGTTTGAAGATAACCCCTGGGCGTAAGGCCTGACAGTATGTATTTGGCTGCCGTGTTAACACCCAGACCCGCCAGGGGTTAAAAAAATAGGGCTATACCTGTTTGGATTACACTTGACGAGTGTCCACTTCACAGAACTCCACCCCCGGTACTTGACCAATTTGATACACAAGAAGCACTCCCCTTCACCGACCGGAAAGTTAGGGATGGGATGGCAAGCCTTCCGGCCATGGTTACAGTTCCCCTCTCCCTCAGTATTGCTTCAACCCGTGAACTGGGCAGATTAAAGATTGCCCGACAGAACGGAAGTCCACCGGTGGACCCTAGAACGGTGCAAAGAATTTCGCAGCGAGCGTGCACACCGGCGCACTCGTCAATGCCTTCCACCACAATGATCATCGATCATCCGTGACCCAAATGGAGCTCTTTAATTGGCGCAACAATGAGTTCCTCGAACTGAAGTTTCAGCAACTTTGACACAAAGCCGGGATTGCGGTGGAGTTTGACATCCAAGATTTCAGCATAGGCAGGAATATGGGTTGCGATCTGGTCGAAAAGAGTGGCAAAAACCAACGTGGATCCTCTGTCCCCTTGTAACCGATGGAAATGTAGATGGTGTATTAAAGCCTAAACTAGTCGTCATGCACCGGGGGATTATATGCAGATATTCAAACATCAAGCTCACCCTCGATAATACTGGGATCCAGAGCAAGTCGCGGAAGAATAGCCCTGTAACGATCCTGATCCTTCGACTTAAGAAAACACAGAATTTTGGCCCACTGAGGAATGAGTTACGGTTGCTGACATCACTTTTGAACATAGTCAAGTGGCCCCACAGGACACGGATTTGGCATGTCCAAAGCGCAGCTAGTGAATAATGATTCAACAGGCGAAGGAGAAATAACGATCACAGCAGAACGCGTACTTCGGTGTTTCCGTGAGGTTTACGTTGATAGACGGCCGTCGACGATGTAGAAGGAGAGGAGGGGGAGGGAGGGCCGCTGCTAAGATTATGAGGATTCACAAGACATTTTACAAGGACCACGAGCCGGGTTTTTCGTGTGCTAGGGCGCCGGGGACAACACTGGGTTGGCTCTTGATTTGACGCTCATGCATGTTGCGCTTCTTGGCAGATTAGCCAGGGATGGTGGTCACGTGTAACATATCCTGCAATCCGTTATTAATACATCCCTCCGACTTTTTTGTCTTAATTCCCCAAACGCCCTGCTGCAATCTGGGAAACATGCCAATTGCTCTCAAAAACAAATGCTCTATATCCGTGAACCATGGCTAGCTCAGGAAATTATGCTGCCCCTGCTATCCGGACTCATCACCAAACCACTAAAGGAGGCATCATTCCCGCTGGTCAAGGAAAAAGGCATGAAGCCCCCCCCTGCGAAGGACGGGTACACCACGTCTGCGGACCCTTCGACAATACCCAGTCTTATCAAGCACGGATCACCACCAGTGAAAGCCACACAGCAACTCATCAAATGCCTTCCATTCATGAAACTTGCTCAACGCTCAAAATCTAAGCAGACGATGCCAAGGACATTGTTACATCAAGAGACGGCGCACGTCATCGGATGCTCGGGAGAACCTGGAGAGGCCGAGGAAGCTGTCATCGCCACTTGTATTGCTGCAGAGCTTGACACTTATACAGACATCCGGCTCAGACAATTATCCATGGGAAGACCTCAGTGGCTGGTAAAACATAATGGATATCTTTGAGTATTACGCCAAGCCGAGGTATGTTAGTGTTTTCTCAGAGGTTTATCCACTCACACTTTGTGATGTCTCTCTCAATATATAGAAAGCTTGCGTAGAAATATGTGGAGTGGTTCATCCAAGTCCATGTTCGCCTCCAGCTCCTCCCTGGGTCTCTTCCTATACATTCATGTTATCGACAATCTCGCCCTCGCACGCATAGTCTCACTGACGAAGCCTGTCGGTATAATGTACCTGTTTACTGTGGCCAAGTTCGAAGAAACCATCTCAGCCTCCATTTTCTATTTCCTTCTTTGCACCAACTCAACCGTGGACAGAAGCCGAAATCCTCCATCGCAGAGCGCTATGTTCCCAAAGTTCTTGACTGGAAACTCAGTTGCCCTAACCCTATGTGTTACCCCCCATTGAGTGAGCAAAGCGGATGGAAACGATGTAAAGGTCTTGACTGAGGCAAAATACCTTCTTTAGATCAGCGCTCTAAAATACCTTCTTTAGATTGGTGCTCTAAAATACGACTCAAGAGCGCCGCATCAATTTGGCTAGATAGCTAGGCCCACACTGGATATGAACGAGGGGTACAAACTGCTTAAATACCTTCCACTGTCATATATGATGCTATTTGGCTTCTAGTGCATTACTTCGCGTGGTCAGACAGTGGATTGGTGCTGACTGTAAATTCCATGCTGGACTACGCTGGACTACGTGCTCAGGCCTATCCAGCACGAACTCTTCTACAAGTACGCAGGTGGTACTACAGGGTCCATCGACTTTTCCTTTTCTCCATCCACAAACCACGCCCTATCTACAAACTATCCCATCTATCCTATCTTGTCAATGATATCCTCCTATCCGCTCCTTTTCTTCGCTGACTGCGACCACTGATCCTTTCCCTTTTTCTTTGTGACATCTCAACCTCTCCCCCCTGCCTCCGAATTGTGGGTGTATCAGTTCAGGTGCTGTCATTGTGTTCTCGTTGCTCAACACCCTTCCAATGTTGCATTTGTCCTATTTTGTCCAAGAACAGATAACCGTTATCAACTATAGTCCATTAACCACCCTCTTCGTCGTCATCTTGATACTTTAGTCTCACTTTATGCAATTTGTTTTCTTTCTGTTCGTGACTTTCAATATGGGATTCTGGAGTCACGTGATAGTGCCTCTTGTCCACCTAAGCTTGTTGTCACTGTCCATCAGTTTTTTATTTTCCTTTCTTCTCCCCTTGCAGACTAGATGTATTACAGTCTTGTGACCTGTCGCTTGGATATACCATCATATATCTATTGACATTGTTGGCATAAGGGTATGGAAAGATGTGAGAATGAAGGGTCCGACCACAAAGCCCACTGGTCTTGTTCCTAATCACATGTAATGTATTGCACCCGCTCGAAACGATGAAAATAATGGTTGATCACTTCAGTGTCACTGGTCCCCCACCAGTACACAACAAACCTTGTGGCGCTGACATCCCACCTGCTCCTCTTTACCTTGTATTGACATACCACACTCCTTGCGCTACCAATATTCGAAAGCCCCCCCCCCATACTACCATTATTTAAACTCAATCAAAACTAAAAAAAAAAAAAACATAACCAATATTTCACCTTCCCTTCCGACCTCAAAAGATGGTCTCACTAGAAGGTCATCAGGATATTTCTGAAAGAGGTTTCAAGTGGCCACTACGGTATCCTCCGTAATGAAGTAAAGAAAGTCCGCTGCAAATGGCCGCCTTATGAATATAGTACATATTGTGCTAGAAGAGGACCTAGCAAGGTATTTGTTCTTGTTCGCGGAACACGCAACCATCCCATGTAGAGGACCTACCACTACCTCCAGCAGCGTCATGTTCCATGAACTGACACTTCTTGATAACCAAATAAATAGCTTTCTCAAACACAGTCGCAGTGGCCGGTCAAATTTGGACAGTGATGTTCATTGGTAGAAGAATATTGTGTCCTGATAACGGTAAGGCTGGCAGATTATTCAGGCCTCGAGGTGTTGTATGCAAGCTGTCTACCCTGGGATATGTAGAAACCCATAACTGGCCATTTCCTAAGTCTCTCAGTAACAAAATCTTTATCACAATCCACATAATTAGGGCGGGAAGCATGTACAAAGTGCTGACAGAAGAGAACAGACCGATATGAGCATCATCCCCGTGTTCAACCCCTCGACGTTGATCCAGCCTGAGATGTTCCAGTGGTTGGGAAAAAGTCACATTCGGTTGATAGATAGCCCGATGTGTTATGAAACTCCTCACCCGATCCACATGACATTTATAAATAGCCAAACACATGTATTCCTGACTCGTCCCCTGACTCCGACTCATCTCATGTAGCTGCGCTACTTCTCTTACTTGTTTCGATTCCTTCCTCTTACTTGTCTCACCACCACTCCTCCTCCACACGGACATTTAGCCAATAGGTATATAACAATAGGCATAGTACTACGAAATCTCTAGTTTACTATTGTCATTCCCCACTCCAGTTATACAGCTCTTATCTCACTTTGTCTTGAACTCACTCTCGTCTTCTCTCAAGCTCGTATCTCTGAAGTCACATGTATCCTAGTCTCACTGAGAACCACTCGGCCTAAGTCTGTATAGACAGCCTCGTGCGCTACTCGTGCAGCCACTGCGGATCAACGGTCACAACTGTGATCGTAACACGATGTGGCTGAAAATGATAAATTTTATCGGTAAAAATATGTACTAGCAGGAGGGAGAATTTGAATTATTCATAGCAGAGCTGAATCGAGATTTAGAAGCTGTCATTTGACAGGATCTTCCCCGTTGGGGGGTCACCATCTGGTTTCAGGCTATTTCAGGGGTTGAAAAAAAAAAAGTGCTGTGCCTGTAACTATTTTTGGGTCACGCTTGGCGAGCGTCCATCTCACAGCAATCCACCCCTCGTGCCGTATCATTTCCACCCGGAAGAGGGGCTCCCCCTCACCGATTGGAATATTAGGGACAGAATGGCAAACCTTCCAGCACGGCTCCAGTGCCACGCCCTTTTCCTTCAACAGTGTTTCAAGCTGGGAATCGATCCGGCTAAAGATTGCCCAGCGGAACGGAAGCGCACTGGCGGACTTCAGAATGATGCAAAGAATCTCACAGCGAGCGTGCACACTGGCACACTCGTCAATCCCCTCCACTATAATAACCTTCCGTGGCCCTAAATCAAGCTCTTCGGCCAGGAGCCCCCCCACCGGTGCAGCAATGAGCTCGTCAAACTGAACTCTGAGTGATTTAGACACGAGGGCACGATTGTGGCGGATTTTTCCGTCCAATATCTTGGCGTATGAGCGGTTATGGGTAGCTAGCTGGTCGGCAAGGGTGGTGAAAAATCGGCCTGGATCGTCCGTTCCATTGGACCGCGAGAAACAAAACGTGGCGTCCAGATTCTCCTCCAGCTTCTCTGCACAGAGCTGCGCCAAATTGGACTTGGGTCCGTTCAGCTGCATCACAGGGGGGCCTGTGGTCCGACGAGTCCATGCTACGAAATCGGCGACAAAGTCCTCACGGTCCGTCTTTGGAATGGAATATAATGCAAATTCGCGAGCTGCAGAATCATATGCAGCCTTGGGATGTGAGTTGTCGTGAAGAAGTTTAAGCCCTTCACGGTTGTCAGTATGTTATTCTATAGTACCAGCTAGGATAGGGAAACTCACCACTACCTTCTGCGTCGTTATGTTCTATGAGGTTACAATGGCTCAGTACAAAATTGCTGGGATTCAAGAGCATCGTCGTAGTGGTCGATCGAATTTCAATAGTGGAGTTTGTTGGTGGGGAGTATTGGGTTCTGGTAAAGGTAAGACTAGCAGATGGCCAAAGCCGTTCAGGCCGCGAGGTGCTGTTACCGTAGATGCTGTACAATGCTCATTTCCTAAGCCGCTCAGTAATTAGGGCAAAAGATATGTACAAAAGACTGATAGAAGAAGACTGACTGACGTGATGTAACAGGTTCGAGATGTCGGGTAATGCAGAACTAGAAATAGAACCCAGGAAATACATATTGACCGAAGGGCATCGTTTGGAACTCTAGTGACGACGAACAGACTCGTTTCCTAGAGCCACCGTAAGGCGAAGATCCCCGATGATCGGGCCAGTGCTCCCTTTGTAGCCTTTCTTTTTGTTCAAAGGCAGTCTGAATGGGTGCCAAGTGACTGTACCAATCACTAGGGAGTTGGAGCGAGCAAAATATTTGCGTGAACGCTGAGCGAATGAGGAGAATTGACGAGAGAGCATGTATAAGGAAAGAAAAGTTCCAAGGCCTCTTGGCCTTGAACCTGACGTTCAATTTGCGCATGCGTGATACACGGGCCTAATCAGTTTGCGCTTCAATACACAATATCTACAATCGCACAATTCTCCTAAATCTATGTTCACATTTGCCACCGTTCATATTTCGTGATTCTTCTTGATCTATATATACAACTGTTCTCATTTTCATTCCAACTCCACACTCTGTTTGCATAGCCAAAACGTAGTAAACCGTCATCAGAGGTATATAAAAAAGGTTAGCGCCCGGTGCAACTTTTTGAATCACACATAGCGAGCGTCCATCTCGCAATAAGACCCTCCCTACGCCTTCTGGCGGTGACGGTGACGAACATGACGGCGATGACCCAGCACCACCTCCACTGTGGACTGAGATGCTATTCAAGCATCTTTGACTATTTACGGATACGTCGCAACAACGAATCATCCATTTTCCCGCCTGATGGAGGATCTCCTGATCTTTCGACAGTGATGTTCGTTGGTGGGGAATAATGTATCCTGATAACGAGAGGGCTGGTGGATGCCGGTCCGGGGTGTTCAAGCCTCGCGGTGTTGCATGCAAGCTGTGCACCTTGGGATGTGTAGAAGTCCATTACTGCAGACGCCATGAGCTGATCGTTTTCTGTACCGCTCGGTGATAAAATCTTTATTATAGTCGACATATAATTGGGACGGAACGCACGCACAAAGTGCTGACGGGAGGGAACAGACCGACATGAGCGCCATCCCAGTGTTCGACCTCGGCATTGATCCATTTTGAGACGCTTCGATGGTTAGGAAAGGGTTGTGTTCGATTGGTGGTAGCTTGATGTGACTGAAAATAACAAATATATTGGTGAAAACACTACCAAGAGGAAGAATTTAAAATTATTGGTAGTAGGCCTGAGCCGAGATCTGGGATTATTCACACCGTCAGCTGCGATTAGTCTTAGTTGTGTACATCAGGTTACATACATTACATCAGGTTCGATACGAGTGGCGTTGACCAGTTACTGACTTTACTACCAGTGTGTCCGAAGGACTTGACAGCTAGTCGCAGTTCCCCTCAAAGGTAGAAAAAAAGCACTGTGCCTGTAGCTATCTTTGGACTACACGTCGCGAACGTCCATTTCACAGCAATCCACCCCTCGTGTCGTATCAGTTCCACACACACTACGAACTCCCCGTCGCCAACCGGAAATTTGGGGACGAAGTGGCAAACCTTCCAGCATGGTTCCAGTGCCAAGCCCCTTTCCTTTAACAGTACTTCAAGCTGAGAATCGGGTTGGCTAAAGATTGCCCAGCGGAACGGAAGCGCACCGGCGGACTCCAGGATAGTGCAAAGGATCTCGCAGCGAGCATTCACGCTGACACACTCATCAATCCCCTCCACCATAATGATATTCCGCGACCCCAAATCAACCCCTCTGGCCAGGAGCTCCTCGATCAGTGTAGAAATGAGCTCGCGGAACTGCACCCTGAGTGACTTTGTGACAAGGGCAGGATTGCGACGAAGCTTGACATCCAATATTTCGGCATAGGAGGGGATATGGATTGCTAGTTGGTCGGCAAGAGTGATGAAAATCTGACATTGGTCGTCTGCTTTCTTGGACTTCGGGGAAAAGAAACTCGCAGCCAATTACTCCTGCAGCTCCTCCGCACAAAGCTGGGCCGGGTCGGACTTGGGCCCGGTGAGTCGCATGACAGAGGAGTCTGGCTGTCGACACCATGCAACGAACTCGGGGACAAAGTCCTTGCGCTCTGTCTTCGGAATGAAGCGCAAGGCAGATTCACGAGCCGCAGAATCATAAGCGGCGTCGGGAAGCGAGGCATCGTGAAGGGTTCTCAGCCCTTTACAATCGTTAGTACCCTGCATAATAGCCGGGATGAAGAGACTCACCACTACCTTCAGTGACACTATGTCCGATGAACTGACAGTTATTGTTCACGAAACGGTTGGCGTTCGAGAACATCGCCTACGATAGTGGTCGGTCGAATTTCAATAGTCGTTGGCAGGGGATGTTGTGTTGTGGTAGGGGTAGGGCTGACCGGTGGATGGGGCTGCTCAGGTGGATGCCGTGCAATGCTCACTTGGCTGGAATGATGTGACAGGCTTGAGACACCGGGTGATGCAGAACTTGAAATAGAACCCAGGAAATGCATCATTTGAAGCTCCACCGACGAGCAGACACATTTCCTAGAGCCACCGTAAACCAAAGGTCCCCAACGATCAGAC
This sequence comes from Macrolepiota fuliginosa MF-IS2, assembly GCA_015584085.1. NCBI lineage: Eukaryota > Fungi > Basidiomycota > Agaricomycetes > Agaricales > Agaricaceae > Macrolepiota > Macrolepiota fuliginosa. The sequence goes on from MU151616.1 coordinate 15,165, forward strand.
CAGTGCTCCCCTCGTAACCGGTGGAAACATAGACGGTATATTAGGCCTAAATTAGTCGTCATGCACTGGGGGTTTTATACACAGATATTGAGATGGCAGGCTTGCCTCTGACACTGTTGGGATCCAGAGCAAGTCGCGGAAGAATAGCCTTGCAACGGCCCTGATCCTTCGACTTGAGATAATGCAGGATTTTGGCCCGCTGATAGATGAGTTGTAGGAGTCCGCGACGATTGCTGACGTCGCCTTTGAACGTAGTCAAGTGACCTCACAAGTCACAGATTTGGTATGTCAAAAGTGCGACTAGCCAATGGTGATTCATCAAGAGACAAATAACGGTCATAGCAGAAAACACACCTTGAACCTCGGCACGACCGGAATCGAAAGGATTCGTGGGTGTCGAAATCTCGACGATAATTCTCCTCTTATTCTCGAATACATTTCCCTTTGCATTAGCGTGCTGCAAGTGTTACGATCACAGTTGTGACCGTTGATCCGCAGTGGCTGCACGAGTAGCGCACGAGGCTGTCTATACAGACTTAGGCCGAGTGGTTCTCAGTGAGACTAGGAT
>MU151618.1:2603-15463 GCA_015584085.1 Macrolepiota fuliginosa MF-IS2
GTCGGATTCGTTAACCTCATGTTTATGTAGCATCAACGTATGATAACATCCTCGATATGGCTAGCACTGACGCTGGGTAGACAATACCAATGTCACCCGCAGCCACATGTTGGCGGCCCTGGCGAGCGATTTGCGCCCGAACGCGGACCCGTCGACCGCAGTTTCGTTCTGATCTTGACTCCTTCAAGCTATTCGAACGTTCCTGCGCCACTCCCGGAGCCGCGGGAAGCCGCCATTGTACCCGGACCAACTTACCGATTTTCACGCTACTGCCAGGTTGTCAAATTCACATACCAAGGACACCAGGAAATGAGTTAATTCGAAAAGCATCGGGAGCCTCACCGTACCAAGTAGCTAGGAAGGTAACATGATATGAAGGAGCTTGCCGCAACATGACGGTTACTAGCTTTGATGCCCACTTCGCTGACAATGAATGTATGACGATATCGCCACGTAAATATCACGCCTAGTTCATAACATCCATGGTCAATTTTGTCGCTATATACTGTCCAAGTCAATATCCATAGTAGATATACAATATAATACAACCAAGGTCCATCAGACAATACATAGGGCAGGATGCAGAAACAAATCCGACAAAATTAGTCCGTGTTACCTACCATGATGTCGAATCGCGAAAGCTTCACGCTGTTCAACGACAACATGTCGTGCAAGCATCAATGTCAACTGGCCTCTGGCCCGCAGGACACAAATTGAGTGTGGAAAAACCTGGACCAGAACCCCCGCCGCTTCCTCCACCCCCGTAACCCCCTCCACCAGAGTTGCCAGGGTAATTTGAATCCCCCCCACCGCTTCCACCTCCAAAGCTGTTGCCGTCTCCCCCACCTCCTCCCTCGTGGGGCCAAGGTCCGCACTTCCTATAACACATTCCATCACGGGTGACCAAACGGATGGCTGGGGTATCCCTTATTGGCGATTGGATAGATACATCGGCCAACATGACCATTAGCAAGATATTTATAAGGAGAGTCTTTGCCACAAAGCAGACTTTTGTCATCGAAACAGCCATGAATACAAGCGATTAAAACCCGAGCTATATGAGCAAAGTCTGTCAATGGAAGCTCGAGAAAAGGTACAGGAGTAAGGGAGGCTCACTTATGCAGATAGGATAGAACGTGGATGATTGTCATGCAAACCACGCGAAGCCTTATATGCAGACAAGGATGACGTACATGGGGACTATAGCGGGCGTCGGCGCTGGAAACAAAGGAATGATCATAACCATATAATGGTCGTATAATGGTCGCAGCCACTGGGCTGTGCCTGTAGCGGTACGTACTACCCGTATCCCCTCGCCCAGAACACCTATAGCCCATTGACTTGGGAAGATCCAGAAGATGAAGGGTAGGGCAAGTTACCACAAGACTGACGAGTATCATTTGTCGATTCGTTATATGCATCTGAATGAATAACTTCCCGTCGACTAGGTTATAGCCAGGTTTTATATTCAAGACAAGGTCTCCGCTGAGCCCCTCATTCTTTGGGGGACCCTCAATCTTTCACATTCGCCACCACTAGAGACTTCCGCAGTCATGTCAAAGCTCCTTGATTGAGGGGCTTCCCATTAGACTGCGCAAGTATGATATGGGTCGCTTTGTTTCATGTTATGGGCGGCGAGCGATAATGAGTCGATTCAACTTGGGACCAGCGAAGCTTGATTGTCCAGGGGCCCTTATCGACGTCCTTTTCAGGGCATAAATAGCTACACAGCGTTTCGATGAAGCGTATAGTGGGGGCCTGAAAGGAGTAAGGAAGACCAGAGAGACTGTAATGGATTCCAGAAGTCTGACCTTCATAAGTTGGCTGATAATTTTTACTTTTTTCTGGCATACAAGTACAAATAAAGTCTTTTGTCACCGTCTCTACTTACTATCACAGTATTATCCATCATCCCCACTTGTCTTTTCATTCTCGTGTAGTATTTGGGTTGGAAGCTCGTGCCTGCTCGGACCTGAGCCCCGTTCCGAGCTCCACGTCTCATGCCCGAGGATCTCAGGAACGTTTATTGTCCAAATATTTGGGCCTTGTCCCTGGCTCACCTTCATCATACAGGAACCGACGATGAACCGAGCGAGGAAATAAAGGCAGTTGAGTTAAATCTTGGGCTCTGGCTACACCTCTTTTGTGATTTTATCCGTGATAAAGAAGGTTTCACTGAGACATTGGTGCTGGCTTAACCGATTTGGTGCCCTTCAAATATTGCTTGAGCTCACCGTCGAGGTTCACTAGCTGCAACATCCCCAGGACGGCGGATGATGGACGCACTTCTGGGGTGACCTAGCGATAGTGATCAATTAGTTCGATTATTATTACTATTATTACGATTGATCTAACTAGCTACAACTTGTTCATGCTGAGGATATGCTCGCGTGAGGGGAGAGTGGTGGCTGGAAATTAACAGTAGAACCAGTCGTTCGAGACAAAAAGTCTACTGTACCATTTGTGTCCCAAAAGACCTGAGAATTCCAGCCAGCTGTTTCAACAGCGGTGTCACTCGTGTCATGGTTCCAGTGTAAGGTACTGATATGACGCTCCGTCTGCTTTTTCCATCCTCTCCCTGAGGATACCCGACAAATAACAAGCATGTATGCAATGACCTTGAAATGGGGATCAGTATCCACTGATTTGAGTATGAATGAGCCCACTTTGATGACGACTACGCAATCGAGGAAAAAGGTCGACACAGAACCGTTCCTAGCAAAGTACGAAACCATGCCGGCAATGCACCATGCTGACTCCAAGGCGTACGACTCGACAAGCATGGCCACGATGCCCATGTACTCTCTACTGGCGTCCGACGCTCCTAACATAGTCCAAAATAAGATACACTCTGTAGTCGCAATGGGAAAGAACAACCACGAACCCATCAATTTGATGTGACGCCTGCGGACGAGCATCAGGCGTACTATAATCAACACCGTGACAAGGACAGTGATCGCCAATTGAAGTATAAGAACAGTATCGAAGATCGGCATGCTCCTTTCAACGGGAAAGGCATGCGGAATGGCAGCCATGATATCCACAGCTAAAATTGTGGTGTTATGATATGTCCTTTGGTTGTCCAAAACTGACAACCTACCGATAAAACCAAGAAAAAGGAACACGGGTAGGACGATGACGATGACGGCGTAATAGGTTGCACTCCAGATAACCCATAAACGCCATATCTGTGCTGTTGATGAAGATGATTTAACTACAGAGGAATCAACAACTCACTCACTTGTATCGCAACTGTCAAAATGTCGAGGGCAACACTGAAAACAATTCCGACGATACCAACTGGCTGGGCGTGTAGATACAGCGTTTCGTATTCGATCGGTCCGCCAGGAAAATCATTGTGATAGACATAGGCCTGTTGGGTTACCCAAGTAGTTGCTGCGAGGAACAGGATCCCACAAATCATCACCACAGAAGCATATGCAAGCGTGAATATGGCTCGTCGTCGATCACGATGGCTTGGGGCTTGGATTTGAGGGAGGAGTGAGAGAGTGCAGAGGATATAGAGAGAAAGTGCAATGCCCCACAACAATCCGCCAACAGTTGTTGAGGCAACGAGATCAAGGGATTCGAAGAGCAGTACTTGAGCGCGATTTGGAGCCGTATCGCTCATGGCAATGTCCAGCCTAGCAGTATTGTTCATTGTGATTCAACGGAAAGTAAGCATGAGCGAAGTATTCCCTGACCGGTCTGATATAAGTACCGTCTATTACAATCATTGCCGAGATGAAATGACGGCCCAGAATTCTCTAGCTACCGGCATATAGACGGAAGAGAGAATGAATTGGTTGTGAGGCCTGAACTCCTACGATAGACAAAAAATAGTCAATATGCACCCACGATATCGCCGAAGGATAAGGAACCGGTGAAATCCGACGGCTCTAAGGTTGACGCGTTCCAACCCCATGCTGTGTACAACATAGCGATGTAGCCATAGTAGGCCATAGTCGGTTGTGTTTGTTATAAAGATAATACTCAGTGGTGTTGATGGCGAAGATCATGGGGACTAGAAGATCAAATTGCGCGGCAGATGCCGCAGATTATACTTCGCCGCCTCTAACTTATGTGGGCCTGGTATTGATAGGAAACACAGGTAAGCACGGAGCCTATTTCTTGAGCTAGAAGAGACCTTATTCAAACGGGCGCTAACGTTTTGAACGACTGTCGCCCATGATAATACCCCTCATACCCCATAGTCAAATTCCCGAACGAGTCTCAACTGGGAAGACACGGGGGTTGGATGGTATACCTTAAAAGCCAGAAGGACAAAAGCGGGCCCGGGCCCCGACCATTTGGTCGTTGAGGAATCTTCCGTAGAAAGCTTCTACCGCTGATACAGGGTACGGGAGGGGGCTGATGAATTCAAGTAGGCCGATGGTCTAGGTACTGGCGTACTACGATGTAGAGAGTCTAACGGCGGGCGTACTTATGTTCAGCCTCTCCTGCTTGGCCACTCCTTCAGCACAACAACGCTAAATACCTCAAATCTAAGAGCTCGCTTAGAGAGCGACTGACGCTTTATGCCCTCCGCGGATCACCAGCGCGTCTCCAAATACACCTCTTAAATTCGAGTTGTTTGACCCTGTTTTCCGAACGTACGCTGCAGAAAGACAAAGTAATAAAAGTGGTACACCTATCGAGGCACGAGAGAGGTGCGATTTCTCGTCTGCGCCACGTGACCAAGCCGTGTCGGTCGGAAATTTGAAATTGTCGAGGTTTCCTTATCCGCTTCGGTCTGAGCTTCTGAGCTTCGCTTTATTAGAAACACACCATCCCACGCTTTTTCTGCAGAACTCCGGTCCAGGTGATTGACTGAGGACGAGTTGTGGGTGACCCACCGCGTTCCTCCTCGACGTCACGACTTGGGCACTACTTAGCCCCACCCCCCTCGGCCCACACTCCCAAGGCCGGAGTTCATATATATTTATCACGCGTATGTTCGGCGCCGAACGTAGCCGCCAGAAGAGAAACATGTTGTCTCTTATAGCGTCCAAAGCCAAGAGGCTGTGACCGTAAGACCAAATGCACAGCATCACAGCACCTCACAACTCACGGACGCCCTCCCTCACCAGAACAACCACATCCTGGGAAGACTTGCCATGTGTCCTGTCGACGACAGGGGCCTGTACCATGATGATTCTCGCGTTCACCACACGGGCCAGTCCCCAACAACACATACTGGTACCCGCTTGACGGCTCGTGCCCCCTCAAGCAGTACTGATGCGGGTTCAGCTGGCTACCACCCACATGAGCATTCGCCTGTAATTGTTTCCGATACCACTGTCTACTCGGTCAACTAATCACCTGTTTCAAGCACGTACAACACCGCGAAAGGCCGGGTCCTCAAGGCGCTCGTGGAACGTCAGGAAACTTTTATGGTCCCCACCACTTTGCGATCAATTATCCAATATTTGTTGACGGGACACACGACTTTGGAACCTGTTAGTTCACTTCCACTCTGTATCGTTTCCATATGCTGAGCTCAATCACGCAGTCATGAAGGAACTCGAGAAGCACACAATACCGGGCGCTGAATTCGACTCATCAGAACGCGATCCTCCTCCCAAATGTCATCCAGGAACCCGGCTCAGAATTGTGGAACAGACACAGCAATTCTTTGACAATTACCGCGATGAAAAGCGACTCCTCTGGATTGTCGGACCCGCAGGCGTGGGCAAGTCGGCCATCATGCAAACGCTGGCCGAGATCGCTTCCACTCCCTCATCCAATGTCACGTCGGGTGCATCCCTATTCTTTTCGGTGAATGGACGAGACAATGCATCCAAAGCCATTATCACCCTCGCCTATCAAATTGCTGTCAATCACCCCCCATACCGCCAGTTCATTCACAATGAAATCAATGGCGACCCGAAGCTGCCTACAAAGTCTATCGAGATGCAGTTTAGGAGATTCATCGTCAAGCCCTTCGCCAACCACAGCATATACCGCGAGCCCAAGCCACTTTTGATCCTCATAAATGGCTTAGACGAATGCGCAGATAAAGAGAAACAAAGCCAATTGATTTCTCTGATTTCCAACTTTTCCTTGGCACACCCGGAAGCCCCCTTGATCTGGGTCATTGCCAGTCGCCCAGAACCTCACATAACGACCACATTCTCTCAAGCGGGTATTGCATCGAGTTTTGTGAAGGAAGAGATCGTGATCGATTCCGATGATGCTCGCGCCGACGTAGAGCGCTACCTTCGTGATGAGCTGAAGAAGATACGGGAGAAGTACGTTGCCCTTCGGACCATAGCTCAGTGGCCGAAGGAACATGACTTTTTGAAGCTTTCCGCGGCCTCCGATGGTCTCTTCGTTTTCGCTTCCACTGCTATCAAGTTCATCGATGATCCTGGTTGTGGGAACCCTGCAACCCGGCTAGACCAACTCCTCGACGTGATTGGTGGCGTCCCCACGGTCCCGGGAGGCGGGCACCCTATGGCAATGCTACATGCTTTATATAATCGCATCTTATCTCAGGTTCCTAACGACAGTTTACCTGAGACGCAAAAGCTGCTGCTGTTGGTGCTTTATGAAGTTCCGCTCGACTTGCCCTTTGTCTGTAACTGGCTCTGCATGACGCCAGCTGTTGCATATGGTGCTCTGCATCACCTGCATTCTGTTTTTGACATTCCGTTACCGGAGGCGGCATGCAACAACGAGAAGCTTCGTCCTTTTCACAAATCATTCGGTGATTACGTGCGAGACTTCGAGAGGTCGGGGATGTTTGAGGACTTCGACCACGAGGCCACAGAACTTGATATTAAATGCTTGACGAGAATCTTCGACGAGGTGTCAGACAGTACGCTATATATTGCGTTCCTGGCAGACATACCAAACTAATACTCAACCTTAATCCCAAGGCTTTAGCGCCGGTATCACGCTATCTTGGGACTACCAACCGTCCCGGAGTTCCGATGATATCCAGACTAGGAACCGAGATCAACAGGATCACGTCTATGCAGCCGCTATGGACTCCTGCTGGACCTTTTTCGACAAAGGAAAGACGGTCCCCATCCGCTATGTGAAGCTCTTTGACATGGATATTTATTCTAAGTATAACAGGAATTTTGTCCTGAACCTGGACGATAATATTTTTGTGAGCATTTTTACTTAAATCACATCAATTCCCATTGAGCCGTGTTTTTAGAGTGAGAAAAATCGTCGTAGGTTGCTGGAATACAACGTTCTTCGGGAAATACCACTTGGGATGCTTGACACAAACAGAGTTAAGGAATGGGGGGACCCGGAGGTTTTGTTCGAGTACACGGGAGTTGAGGGTTCACAACTTGATTCTGCCTCAGTGGGTGAATCGGGCATCGCAGGTTATGTCCCATACCGCTCTCCCCCGTCGGATGGTCCGTGTGTGGTGGGTTATGTCTCGTACCGTTTAAAGTTCCATTTATTGAGTAGACCCCTACAGCATTGGCAGCTCAAAACTTACAATTACAATAAGAAGGTCCTTATCGTTGGCAACGACCGCTGGTACGGAAATCCTACATTCGAGTTCGCCCGGGATATCCTTGAGCAAGGACAGATACACTCTCCGGGCCACCTTGTTATAGCGTATATCGACATTCGAAATTTCGGCTGGATACTTTATGAGTACACCGACTCCAGGGATGATAGGGCCCATTGGAGGTTTAGAATCCCTTACACGTTTCCTTCAGAGACAGGGGTTGAAAGCCCGTAGGCTCACTGGACAATAGGAAGTGGGTACTCACGAGGGTCACATGAAGAACGGAGTGATGTCGAGTGTCTATAACGGAAGGGGGATATACACGTACTTTGACACCTTGTATCTTGCTGTATCTCACAAGAATATCTACCATTCATATATCATATTGTAACGGCGCGTCACACAGTGCCCGTCGCCAGCTCTGACTTAGATGACCGATCGAAATGCTACATCACAAGATATATTGAGATCAATATTCAAACACGATATGCATTCAATAGCTACAAATAATGATGTAACCCTTACTGGACATTGACGTTGAGGAGACCTGGCTCAATCTCCATCGGGACATTGTCGATGAAACGTTTGTATACAACTAGACTTCGGTCAATGCCATTCCGCCCTTCACCGAAAGCGTGTTTACGTACATGTCCTCTAACGGTCGCTATGATTTCCAATGCCGGCTCCATCTCATCCTTCGCAAACAGCTTTGCTAGATCTTCCGCCATCAACCCCTGAAATCCCAGCTTACTTAGACCGCTCAGCACCTTTGTAGCACACCAAGTTCTTCGTCTTTGATACGAGAGTCTTGATGAACCTGTCGATGATACCTCAAAAACTTGTCTTTGTAGTCTGACATGTAGTGGTTATTGAGAGTGAATGGATCGTCCCGTATTTTCATCAGCCAGCTAACCCCCTGCTTCGCTGTATGCAAACAGTAAGTCAAATGATCAATCTGCGGCGCCGCGTGAACCACATTGACCGATTTGCAATAGTGTATCACGTACCGGATCTGGTGTTCCAATATTCCCTGCCCGAACGTCGCAAAGTGTTGGTGGGCGGGCTTCTTCATCAGCTCCGTCAGGATTGCATATACCTCCTCACACAGTCTAGTTGCAGGGGATTCCCACTTGATCACGACATCCTTGATGTACTCCCACTGGACAATGTATGGGGAGTGCCCGGGTAACTAACGGGAGCGTGATCTATTGGTCATAGTCAACGACCAGATCATCCAGGATGAGCAAACCGACCTACTCTTGCAGGCGGCACCTCGGGGGTCCGATATTGTGTATGCGCGTGTAAAAACTTGTTCTTCTCCATGGCCGTGCTAATAAATGATCTGGAGCCGTAGTTGTAATGAAATACATCTCATGAGCTTTCCCTGGGTGTAACGTGGAAGGGAAGAGATGTCAAGGGAACAAAGGAGAACCTAGACCCGTGATTGTAAATCCTGTTGCTAAGGGCTTTGCTTCGCGAGTGTTTGGATTGGAATCAACTTAGCAAAGATACTATTTGAGGGAATGAGAAGCAGAATGGTACAAGCGCCGTTGGCGTTTATGCTTGAGAGCTTAGTGTTTTTCCATCCCTTCCAATGCCTGTGAACCAAAGCCGTACCATAGATCAAAGGCGATATATGGCTGCTCACATCAGGCAGAAACTTCAATGTTCAACAACAGTCATCTCAACAAGATCATCACATCGGAACCTCTAGCGAGATATAAAATAAAAAACAAGTATAGGTCATTCAAGTCAACGAGTACAATTTAAAAGCGGTTCATCCTATCCACTCATATACGCCATAGTACTCAAATCGCAGTGGGCAGCGGGCAGCAACCACGGCAACCCTTGGTTCCGGTAGCCTCTTCATCGGGACATACTATATTATTTTTTGGACAAACAACAAGGCAAGGTGGTGGAGTGGGTCTGGGTGGCAAGATTGTGGGAATGATCGTTCGAATAGGCTGGCAACAACCCCAACATCCCGCTCTCCCAGTCGGCGCTTGGCCAACAGGACAGACTGGCTTGTTAGGACGGCAAACCTTCGCACATTTGGTTGGAGTAATAGGTTGACAACACCCCCAACAACCGTCAGAGCCAGCCGCTGCCTGCCCCAAGGGGCAGATGGGCCTAACTGGACGGCACACCGTGGTGCAGAGGTTTTGTGGATTGGGGATAGCACTGGCGCTGATGGCGGCAACAAGGATGGCGGCAATGACAAGCTTCATATTTTGTCTGAAAAAGGGATATATGTATGAGGCAGGTTCCCAGAGATTTCGAAGCCATTGACATACCTGTGTAGAGGCAAATATGTGTTGGGTGGATGTTTTTTGTCTGATCAGTGGGGATGTCGACAAGGACACTTTTATAACCAGTCCAGGTCCAGGAGTCTGGAGGCGTCCGAATCTTATTCTGGCCATCCCTTCTATTGCATGTACTGTCAACAAGGTGAAACCAATTCTTGCAACGCTGATACGGCATCATGAAGGCCAAGTGTTAATCTCTCCTATATATCCCCGGATGGATTGGGCTAAGGGACCAAGACCAGCCCCATCCCTCTGAAATTCATATTGAAGAACCTTGTACATTTGTGGGGCCAAAGACGTGCATCTTTCAATTTCCACAATTCGCGGTCAGAACGATGCCTATCAAATGTCGACAAGCTGCCAGGCTTTTTGAGCGCAAAATCACATATCACCGTGGCGGTCATTGAAACACAGAAAGCTTTGATGATTGACAACCTGGGGTGTCAGCGATATGGGCCCGGGATTACGGAAAACAGGAGCTGACACTTGGTGGATAAAATGGCCATTTACAGGATCCAAGAGGGTGATTACTGCACCTGATTCTGATGGTAAAGTTCTCTGGACTAGTTTCAAGCTCTGCGCTTAACAACCTATTGAATGCAGGTCCCGTCCATTTCAAAATTGAGTCCCTCTTCCATGATCCCCCAGAAATCGTGGAGAAGCCGATGATGAACTGTGCAAGGAAACAAAGGCGATTAATTTAGATTTGGGGCTCTGGCAATGCCCCTTTTGCGATTTCACTTGTAATAGGGGAGGTTTTACTGAATCATTGGTGCTAGCTTGGCCGCTTTGGTGCCCCACAAACGTTGCTTGAGCTCGCCGTCGAGGTTCACCAAAAGTAAACTCTGTCCCGAGAAGTATAAGAACGGCCTGGTAAGTATTGGAGGAAATCCAGGTAAGCACGGAGCCGGTTTCTCTTTGAGCTAGAAGAGACTTTGTTCAAACAAGCCCTAACGTTTCGAACGAGATTTGAGCGAGATTTGAGCAAACCAAATACACTATGAGGTGCTAAGGTGGGAATACAGGGGCTCCGGCCGTCGCCTTAAGCACACCCCTCATACCCCACAGTCAAATTCCAACAATGCAACAAATCTCGACTGGGAAGACAACGCGGTCGGATCCCATACCTTATAATCCAGAAGGAAAAGTGGCTAGCGGGCCCAGGTCCTGACCATCTGATCGCTGAGGAATGTTTCATAGAAAGCTTCTACCACTGATACAGAGCATGGAGGGGGCTGATGGGCTCAAGTAAGTCCATGATTTTTGTACCAGCGTATTATGATGTAGAGAGACCAACGGCGAGCATACTTATGCTCACCCTCTACTGCAGTGGTACATCGGGGCTAAAAAGAACAGCCGACGATCCATATCATAATGTACCATACTTCTTAATAAAAAATTGTGGATGGACGAGGGACACATGTCCATTCACGGACGCTCGCTAAGCACGCAGACTGATCGCGAAAATGTCCTGTGGAACATTGGCCCGGCGAACAAAGTGAGCGAGGTGTGTTTTCTCGTCTGCGGGCCACGTGATCCATCTCTTGATAGCGTAACACAGGGTTCCCCATCACACGTCGGACTATGTCATTCCTGAGACTCCCACCTCTATCTCGACACGCCTTTGAACCACCTTCAGATCTCAGATCTCAGAGGTGATCGAGAGACATGTTACGGGGCGACCCGACCGCGTTCCTCTTTAACCTCACTGCCTGGGGCCCTGGGCATTCACAGCCCCATCCCCTTCCTTCCAAACGTCACTGCTGGCGTCCTTATCTAGACTTGTCATAAAATAATTTTGATTAACCACGAGAACTGGCCTCCCGGACGAGAGTATGTCTGCATGCGCCTTCAGCACAACAACACCAAATACCCCAAATCTGGAGCTCGAGCGACTGACACTTTATGTCCTCCATAGATCACTAGCATGTCTCCTTCCAAATGTGCGCTGCAGCAAGAGCAGCTGGGTAGGAACTGGCGTAGGTAGTGCTGTTTTGCTTCATGCGTTCACATGTGCGTTCTTGTTAGAACGAAGCTAGACCCCATGGCTGATATTGTCATGACATGATCATCAACAAATGTCAACACGTCCCTTGGCAACAACAACACTGCCTGCTACTTTCGGGTCGATGGTGAAAATTCGGGCTCGGGGGTGATGGAAAAATACGCTACTGGCCGAGGCTGAACGGTGAACGTTGAACACTAAACAATGATGGTGCTACACGGGGCCGGCGGGTCGATTCTATACATGTAAAATCAAATGCCATTTTTCATTGATTTAGCACAGGTTGATTAACTTATCCCACAAAGTGATAAAAAAAACCCGCTGTTTCTTATAGCGCCCAGGGCCAAAGAGACTGTTACAAGGCCAAATGCACAGCATCACAGCACCTCACAACTCACGGACGCCCTCCCTCACCAGAACAACCTCCTGAGGAGATTTACCATGTATCCTATCGACGGCAATGGCCTGTACCATAATGATTCTCGTGTTCACCGCACAAGCCAGTCCCCAACAATACATACTGATGCCCGCCTGACGGTTCGTGCCCCCTCAGGCAGTGCTGATGCGGGTTCAGCTGGCTACCACCCATATGAGCGTTCGCCTGTAATGATTTTCGATACTACTGTCTACCCGATAAGCTAATTACCTGTTTCAAGCACGTACAACACCGCAAAAGGCAGGGTCCTCAAGACGCTCGTGGAACGTCAGGAAACTTTTATGGTGCCCACGACTTTGTGGTCAATGATCCAATATTTGTTAACGGGACATACAACTTTGGAACCTGTTAGCTCACTTCCATTCTGTATTGTTTCCATATATGCTGAGCCCAATTGCGCAGTCATGAAGGAACTCGAGAAGCACACAATACCAGGCGCTGAATTTGACTCATCAGAGCGCGACCCTCCTCCCAAATGTCATCCAGGAACCCGGCTCAAAATCGTGGAACGGACACAGCAATTCTTTGGCAATTACCGCGATGGAAAGCGGCTCCTCTGGATTGTCGGACCTGCAGGCGTGGGCAAGTCGGCCATCATGCAAACGCTGGCCGAGATCGCTTCCACTCCCTCATCCA
>MU151619.1:0-15569 GCA_015584085.1 Macrolepiota fuliginosa MF-IS2
CTAAGATAGTTCATATCTGAGATCATGCCTTCGGACCGACCTAGCGGCTATCATCACGTCAGGCAACAAGCACTTGAGTCATGTGGTTCTCAGGGCGTCTTACCGTTTCCGGTTCAACATGTTCTGCTTTCAACAAATTCCACACATCCCAGCACTGATGCAATGATCTGTGCATTGTCCTGAAAACATTATTTGGGTGGTAGACAAACTGTTTTTTTTCCAGTGCTCCAAGAATCCGTAAATTATTTGTCGTCCTTGCCAGGTCCTAGCGTGATGTGTGCATTGTCCTATAAACTGCTTTAATAGTTAACTAACTCCTCTTTCAGCTCCAGTAACTTTTCCTGTTCCTATCGACCGTCTTCAAACCACTCCCGAGCCTCAATCGGCACAAATTTCGATTGTTTTTATTTTTGCTGGTGTGAGCGCGGACATGAACCTTGCGAATACCAACAACTTGGTCAGCTTCCCAGATAACGCAGACAAATTTGCCAGCGTCCTGCTTTGTGATACTCGATTCACAATTCAAAAGAGCTCAAGTGGTGCTATCCCACGGGATACTAACAGCCGCCAATATTTCAAACTTGTCACTTGTTGGAAATATGCTAGCGGTGTTACGATCACAGTTGTGACCGTTGATCCACAGTGGCTGCATGAGTAGCACACGAGGCTGGGCCCAGCGTAGCCTGTGGGGTAGAGTTTACTATTTTGTTACGATCACAGTTGTGACCATTGATCCGCAGTGGCTGCACGAGTAGCACACGAGGCTGGGCCCAGCGTAGCCTGTGGGGTAGAGTTTACTATTTTGTTACGATCACAGTTGTGACCATTGATTGGGATACTAACAGCCGCCAATATTTCAAACTCGTCACTCGTTGGAAATATGCTAGCGGGCCCTGTGGTGAGCCTATTCAATCAAGTTCATCAAGTTCTTGTGCCCAGCGAATTTCCCACTTACGGACAACTTGCGGGCAATACTTTTCTGGACCTCCCTCGTCCTCAGGCTGATGGAGAACGCGCCTCGCCTACACCACTCCCACTATCCGACATCAGTCACAACTTGGCCCAGGTCATCCAATCCACTGCAAAGGCTGCATATGCCGACGGATGCATAGTTGGCTATAACTCGACCGCCTCCAAGCAGTTCCAACAAACCTCGTTGGTTTCGAGCAGACAGTTCACCATTGCACTCGGGGGGCTGGACACCGTGGTGGTATTCGTTCTAATAATCCTTGTGCACATTGTGAACACCACCGATATGCAGCTATTCAGCTTGCAGGCGCTGGAGGAGATCTATCACAACGGTACGATATCAACTTAAATTTCTCGCCATTCCTGGCTCACTTCCGCTCGCCCAGAATCGGCTCTGTACTCTAAATAACTGGTGTATAATCATATCTATAATACGGGCAAGGGCCTTTGTCGTCTGATGACCGTTCCTCGCAAATCGTTGGATGATAATTTCGAGACGGGCTTTCCCGTAAACTATATATGTAGAACCTTTTAGAACGGTGGCAATCCATGGGAGAGTCGAAAATTACGCACAACAGAAGCGGACAGGCTTTTGGTCAGTCTCATCCAGTGGAGGGATATCAATGATCGAATTTAGACCTTGGAGGGCAGCGTAGAACACGGTGGCTTAATCAAATCGGCCATTGCTACTAGTAGGCAGAGGTACACAAAGCGTATGGCAGCGGGAAGTGTGTCTTCGGTATTTCGGCGATAACTTATTCGTATAAGAGGCCGAGGTCATCGAGAGGGCCGGTTTTACCACCAGTTGATATACATGAATTTTAATATAATAGACTACAAGCCAATCTTGAACTGAAATATGTCATATATTATGTAATACAATATTTCATCTCTAGCGCAAAAACGGTGCATTTCTCAATGACTCTCGGCAAACGCAAAGAACGAGATGAGGCTGAGACTGAGCTATCAGAGGCCTCAGCACCACATGGGTATGTCTCAATAGATCTCAATAGCAAATATACCCTTCAGCTCGTTCTAGGTCAACATTCTTTGTCTCTAATTTGCCATATACCGCAACATCCGTCGATCTCCAAACTCTCTTCTCCGATATCGCACCCGTAAGGTCCGCATTCGTGGTCACAGAACCTGGTACAGGCGTCTCCAAAGGCGTTGGATACGTAGCCTTCTCAATTAAAGAGGATGCCGAGGCTGCCTACGAGAAAATTTCAAAAGACGGCATTATTCTGGCTGGCAGAAAGCTGAGAGTTACTTGGGCTGAGCAAAAGGTGTCGTGAACTGCACCAGGCTAATCGTTCCCGCACTCATTTCTACAGTCAAAACACAAACCAAAAGATAAAGATGCGACAGCACCTATCAAGAAAGAGCCGAAGGCTCGCCCACCTGTACAAAAAACCGCTCATGATCCTGCTGCTATTCGCACTATTGTAATATCTGGACTGCCCCAGGCGTTGGATGCGAAGCAACTATGGAAAAAAGTGCGCAAGTACGAAGGCGCGGAAAAAGTAGAGTGGCCGCACAAGTCAGAGGATGGGATAGAAGATCCCAGTGTCGGTGCGTCACTCTTCCCATCGTTTTCATTTGTTTTCAGTTAACCACCATTCAGCCCATGTACTATTCTCAACACCTGCTGGCGCAAACAACGCCGTCACCAAACTCCACGCACATGTTTTCAAGAGCTCACTGCTTTCCGTAACACTCAAAAAACGGCTCGAGAACTTAGCCAAACCTGTCAACCAAACCAAACCTAAACTAAAATCAAAAGAAGGCGACGCAAAGGCTACCACTGCCCTCGCACCGACCCATGCCAGCCGACTCATCGTTCGCAATCTACCGTTTAACATTACAGAGCAAGATCTCCGAGCCGTATTCCTTCCCTACGGACCTATTCATCAAATTCACATTCCAACAACCGAGGTCCCAGTGGAGGAAGTCAAACCTGAGGGTCAGGATAGTCCTGCAAAGGGCAAAACGCACTTGCGGGCAAAGGGGTTCGCATTTGTGTGGATGTTGAGTAAAAAAGATGCAGAGCGCGCCATCGAAGCCTGTAACGGAAAAATTGTCCGTGCTGGTACAGCTCAGGCGATGGTTTCTGACAAACAAAAGAAAAAGAAGCAAAAGCGGTTGGAAAAGAAACTGAAAGAGGCAGGAAAGGTCAAACACGAGGAGGATGGAGAAGGTGATGGCGAAGATGAGGACGGTGCAGAGGAGGATGGAGAAGAGGACGAGAAGAAGACCACAGAACGGGTTATTGCGGTTGATTGGGCGTTGAGTAAGAATAAGTGGGAGGAGGAAAAAGCGAAGATCGAACAACAAGCAGCGGAGGATGTCGAGATGGCCGGTACGGATAGTGAAGATGATGAGGATGAGGATGAAGGGAGTGGAGAAGAGAGTGAAAGCGAAGACGGGGAAAACATTGGCGTCCACCCAGGAGACGACGAAGACAGTACACTATCGGATAATGACGGAGACGAGGACGACAGAGAGGAACCTGTCAAACCACAACTCCCTGCACCCGAGGTCGGGACCACTTTGTTCGTTCGGAATGTCCCTTTCACAGCGACCGAGGACGAACTGCGGACGCTTTTCCGCACTTATGGACCCCTTCGCTATGCTCGAATCACCTTGGATATGGAAACTGGCCGATCTCGTGGGACCGGTTTCGCATGTTTCTGGAACAAGGAGGATGCAGACAAGGTCATTGAACAAAGCGATCTCCTGCGCAAAGAAACAACGGGAAATGCTCCTGCTGTACGTTGTTCATTCCCGTTCCGCTTCGCGCTATCTTATCCTGTGCTAGACGGCCAAGAAAAATCCATTTGTGCTACCGTCTATCCTAACACCGGACCCTTCCTCAAGTCTGGCTCAGAGTTTGGTGCTACATGGCCGAACACTCGATGTAGTGAGAGCCGTCACTCGGGATCAAGCCTCCAAGTTAAAAGAGGAGGGTGAAAAAGCCCGTCAAAAAGCAGACAAGCGGAACATGTACCTGTTGAAAGAAGGAGGTCCGTGTAGTTTATTCCCTGAACATCTTACAACTGGACTTAATTCAAATGACATAGTGATTCTACCTAACTCTCCACTTGCCCAGGACCTAGCCCCCGCAGAACTCGAAAGAAGAACCAACTCCTATAATGCGCGAAGAGCATTGCTCAAGTCCAACCCTTCTTTGTATATCTCCCGTACACGACTAAGTGTGCGACAAATCCCCACATTCGCAACAGAACGTGTACTCAGGAAACTGGCCTTACACGCCGTCCGTACATTCAAAGCAGAAGTCAAAGAAGGCGCCAGAAATGAATTAACACCCGACGAACTTACAGATCCTCCACCAACCGTCCCCGATGATGGTGAAGACCAGAGCAACCAACACGTGAGTGTGAAGGGCAAGCGATTCACTGGTCGCGCAACCAGCGTCAAACAAGCCAAAATTGTCCGCCAACAAGATCGTGTTGATGCTATTACGGGGAAAGGCAGAAGTAAAGGTTATGGTTTCCTCGAGATGCATAAACACTCGGATGCGCTCCGTGTCCTGAGATGGGCAAATTCTAACCCCGGAATCGGTCCGCTATTCGAGCAATGGTATAAAGAAGAGCTAGAGGACTTCTTGAAGGCGGAGAAGGCGAAGGATGTTAAAGAGAGAGATGATACGAGGGTGAAGAGGATTAGAGATGAGATTGAGAATGGACCAGCAAAAAAGGGGAAGGCATCCTTGATCGTCGAATTCTCGATTGAGAATGTGCAGGTTGTACAAAGGAGGAGTGCAAAGCAGTCGGATGTCGCGAGTTCCAAGGTACGCGGTTTGCTTTCAAGTGTTGGTTACTGGACTTCACGAAGTTTAGGCCGATGAACCCAAGAAGCGTAAAACACGCAGCGAGTCGCCAGAGAAGAAAGAAAAGACCGATAGCTCTTCACCGCAGAAAAAGAGAAGAATTTCTGTAGGGCATGAAGCTGAGCAGACAGACTCAAAGCCGAAGGCTGGGCAGTCAATCGGATCCATCATCGGTAGAAAGCGCAAAGAGAGAAAGAAAAAGGGTACATAGATAGACGACAGTATATATCTAACAATAGTCACCCACGATGGTCTTACCTCTGCCAGACCATCTTACCGAGCACCATAGGATATTATACCTTCGTCATATATCGAGTCTCAAACGCGGGGCCTATTTATCCTCTCAACCAGGATATCACCCGCCGCCTCCATAGTAATCAT
Source organism: Macrolepiota fuliginosa MF-IS2 (assembly GCA_015584085.1). Lineage (NCBI taxonomy): Eukaryota > Fungi > Basidiomycota > Agaricomycetes > Agaricales > Agaricaceae > Macrolepiota > Macrolepiota fuliginosa. The sequence goes on from MU151619.1 coordinate 5,201, forward strand.
AACCTCTAGACTCATTCCTCTCATCTCCGCTCCACTGCCCCTTGCTGTACTGAACGATTACCCTCATCCAATTTTTCAATAACACGTTCCCGCAATGAGGTCTCATGCCCACAATGATTCCCATATTGAAACCTACCAGGAGCGGTTGTATGAAGTCTATACTTGTTATACACACATCTAAGTAGTCGACATTTAGCCACAATCCTCCTTCCAATAAATACACTCATGTAGGCTTATCCACTAATCGTCATCCCAATTCAAACACTTCCAATTCCCCTCCCCGTCTTCTTTCTCGCTCTCACCACTGCCCTCAAACCAGACCTTCCCCTGAGGCAATATAATCGTCTTGAGCGTCGGACACGAAGAATGCCAGACCTTGGCAATCTGTCTTTCATCAATCTCCTCTCTCGCTCTAGGATCACCACCACCACCACCACCACCACCACCACCATCCTCATCTCCTCCCAACGCAGCCATAAACGTGATATACCTCAACCTCCTAAACCCAGCCAAAAACTGCCCCCATTCCAAAAGCATACCCGCCGTAACCTCCGCCATAAGCACCACAACATGCAAAGCCTCCAAATCCGGAAACCTCGCCGACAATTCGTTAAACAGGAAATGCGGTGCCGTAGGATCGAACGACATAACACTGAGCCTCGCAAGCGGTTTCGATGCCAGCGAGAGCGCGGAGAGCGTATCCATTGTGTGTGGCGGGAAGAGTGGTATAGACATGTGCGTCACGGGTCTGGATGTGATGACATCGCGAATGACGGTCGGCCCGGCATGGATAGCGTTAAAGTGCGAGAGTTTGGGTAATGATGTCGGCAGGAGCGTAAATTGGCTGGGCTTTGAGGAGATTGCTGCGGAGAAGGGATTGTCGGCGCCAAGTACACCGCCGACGGAGTGGAAGAGGGTGGTGATGAATGGGTAGAGGGGGTTGGAGGAGTCAGAATTTATTCCCCTGAGTGTGAGTTCTGTAACTTCGGACTGGGAGTCGAGGAAGCGTGCGAGGGGAGGTTTACAGTGCATCGAAATCGTGAGGGAACGAAGTCGGAATATCTGGGATGGTGAGGTTGGTGAGGGGACAGGGAGTACCCAGGTGGGTGAATGGCGTTTGGGGAGCTCAACGACCAGCGTTGTAAGGTGTATCATCTTCTTCAGTACCCTCTCCAGTAGTAAGTAGTATGCCCGAGTCGGCATATGAGCTATCAGGTTGACCTCGAACGTTCTTACGAGCAGCGCCAGATCCGCACTGCGGTCAAGCGTAATCATGCATCGGAGGAGTCGCGCAGGTGGTAGATCTACGTTAATTGTGTGGTACAGTCGTCTCGTGCCAACTGCGTTCAGTGTTGTATTGGCCCGTACAAGAGCCGCGAGGTCGCGAAGAGCAAGCCTTTGGCAGACGTTGTCGATGATCTCCAAGGGCAAGACAGGGTAGATCGCAGCAGGTACTCGGAATACCACTTGAGCGCTGGCTATTTTGTTCATCGTGGAGGGAGTTAGCCTGTTTCGTTCATTCTCAGCTTGTGAGATGAGGTCGTCGAGGAGCATGCGTGTCCGGGCCAGTCTCTCGTTTGTGAAGCTTGTCATGGTGCAAGAACAAGTCACAAATTCCATGAGCCGTAGCCCATTTCAACCTTCCACAATATTCCTTCCAAATTGATTCGTAATTATCATTCCATTACCAATCGAGATACATATAAATTTAATTCTAAATGGATATATCATTAATGTCTATGCAGCTGTTCAACCACCATCTACTGGGTCTTCGCCTTGAAGACACCCCGAGCTTCAGCCTGAGCCTCAGCCATAATACCCTCTTTCTCAACCTCATCCATAAGCTTGCGCTCAATAGCCTCCTTCTGCTCCTTCGTAGCGTTCCTCATCGAGGCCTTGGCAGCATCGACCTTTTTCTTGTATTCCCTGTACTTGTTGTCGGTGCCGCAGGCCCAGTCCCACCAGCGGAAGGAAGTAGAATAATTGTTCGTAAAAGCCATATGGTGGAAGTCGTGGTGATCAGCGCCTGACCAAAAGGGGACGATATGTTGAAGCGACCACGGGAAATCTGGAAAAAAAAGAAATAAGCTCCTATCCACCTCTTGATACAGAAACAATGCAACATACCATATCCACTATGCGCGTCGATAGCCTGGAACAATCTCAATACGATCCAGATATAGACTGTGACAATGTGGAGGTCGCGAGCAAAAGCACAGTATAGGATGGGGCCCGCGAGGGTACCAGTTCCGAGAATGAATACCTCAGCAGGGTGGGCGTATTCAGCCGCAAGGCCAAAAGGTGCCGAGTACTTGTGGTGGAGCTTGTGGATATGCTTGTAGAGGATACCAGTGTGGAGCGCCCGGTGAGCTAATCACGCAACTTTTAGTACGCGCCTAAAAATGATAGAACAACGGGACTCACCAAGGAAGTGGAAAAGGTCCTCAAAGAAGAAAAAGAAGAAAACTTGTGGAGCCATGGCCTTCCACGAGGGGAAGGGCACCTGCCAGGTAGACATACCGACTGCCTCAGCAAGGGGATGGAATAGCCAAATCTAAAGTGAAAAAAATAAGCTAAAAGGTCGACGACATAGAAACGAGAAACATACGGCAGGAAGTTCAATCGTGAAGTGAGAAAACAGGACTTGCTTTGTGCACTCCCACTGCTCCTGGGCCGTAGGAACTTTGTCAGGCTGCAGCTTCCACTTGCGGAAGTAGGGAATCGCGTCAATGATGATCCAGGGTATGCAACGACCAAAGTAAACGATCTGTGGGACGTCATTAACACAAGAAGGAAGTGTAAAACACTAAGGGAGACCTACTTCATGAAGTAAGAAGCTCATAAGACCCGTCGCAATAATGGGGTTTCCAATCCAGATGTACCAAGCGACCCATTGCTGCTCGAACCAATTGAGTGACGAAAAATCTGTCCCTTGATAGAGTTGTTCTGCTTGGCCAATGCCAGCGGCCGAGGTAGCGTTGAATAGGCTCATGGAGCACTGACGAGGGAGGGAGGGAGTTTGGAAACGCAGGTGTTGTATTTATAAATTATAATTAATAAATGTGGCGTGAGGTTTATGTCGCACTATTTCTCTCGACAGGAGATCACGTGACAGACTGGGACCAAAAATATACACCCAACATCTTGTGTGTATCGTGGAAAAGCAGAATTACCGAGGATGCAACCAATCGCTGGCTGAGTGCGTTCACTTTTAATAAATTATTCATCCAGTCCATCTGATCCTTAATACATGAATCGGTTGCGCTTTTGGTCGTGGGGTGCAGGAAACCCTCTTCGGATACCCGTCAACAACTAGCATTGCCGAACATGTGCTGCATCGCAAGAAAGCCACACGCCATGCCACATCCACGACCCAGCCCCTTACGGAGGACGATGACGACAATGCTGAGACCAACTACGGTACAGACCATACATAATTTCAATATAGTTGATTCCTCACAATACGGGTCAGCCCTCAATGGACCCATTGCCGAGCTCATCAAGGTCATTTTTCCTGAGCTTTCTTGCTAGTAATGCGATACCTCCCACGAAAGCCACGCAAACGTCCTACTTTTACCCCTCTTTTCACCCAAGGACGGGGCGGGGAGACAATACCCTCTCGCAATTTTGGAGAATCACAGGCTTGTCACCTATCTGTAGACAACCAACGCGAACCTGCATTCAAACAGGTCTTATCCCGCTCTGAGCTTCTTCAGAGAACCAGTCATCACTCTGGCCATCTTTACATGACGCTAATAGCCTCAAATAGCTAAATGTCCTCTGTCATCTGGCACCATTGTCTACTTCTCTGGTTACCATTTCGCCATCTTCACCAAGGGAACCGAAGCAGACGGAGAGCCTGATGTGTGAGTGCGGACAGCAATCGGAGAATAAAAGAAGCTGAGCTCGTTGAGGGGAAAGTTCCAAAGGATTTTGGTGCGGCAATGTTTGTAGAGTTGGCGACACTGAGTTTCAGGGGTGGGCAATGGCGGCTGACAACGAAGCCATGGCTTGTGTGGGTAGGCATTAATATACGCGGGTAGCTGCACGAGGACCGAGAGCTATGTTACCGCACTATCACGACCGAATTTATACAAAGGCCCGGCTTTGTAGCATCATATGGCGTGCAATTTCGAGATTCAATAGAATTAGACGTGCCTAGCTACGGCATCATACCACAGATTTCCCTTGCTATCGGGATTAGCGACATGTTCTCTGAGTTTGGCATGTTTGGCGCGTTGTTTCTCCTTTCCTTTTGGTAGTGGATTGTAGGATCTTATATCAGGGCCGAAACCTGAAGGGACTTCGGATCACTTTGCCGCCGGAACACAGCAGCCCTTGGAGTTACGGCATATCACGGAATATGCGTCATGCTCATACTTGGATTCGAAATTCGAAATTATCCTGGGCTCGCCTGAAGATTCGAACTGCTCACCAACAGTGGCAAGATGGCCGAGCGGTTAAGGCGTGTGACTCAAGCGTAGCTTGCCTGCAATCGCGGGTTTCTCATCACCGAAAGGTGGCGTGGGTTCAAGTCCCACTCTTGTCAATAATTCCGCTATAGTCTTTTTTCTTTCCGGAAGATGAGCAAAACGTTTGCCCAGGTAAAAAAGGCCACAAGCAATGTGTTGCGGTTTGTCGTTTACATGGATGGCATCCAAATCACGATGATCGTATAGAATGCATCAACGGAAGTCCCAGTACCCGTAGTAGCATGTTGGCACGGCGAGTAATGTAAGAATACACATGGACCAACGGCTCAGTACAGCAGGCGGTATCACTTGATTGGGGTTGATAATATAAAGGGGACACACAAGGGGAGTCGATTGAGGTTCGTCGAAACGTTAGACCAGATAGTTCGCTACCACGATATACACAATGCCTCGGCCCACAAGTAGTGGTCACGCATACATTATATATTAATTCCATCATCATCAGACAAGGAACCGAATGCATCTATCCCACTCGCTGTACAGAGTTTGAGGCCCTTTCACACCGACGTGGGCGATGGTTAATCTACATTCTCGAACATCGCTACAATTCACTCGCAGACCCTCGACCTCGAACAAGGAGCGCATATTCATTCACATCTACCACATTGACCACAATGTGAGACGAGAATCAACAACTACATTGTGACCGGGGATTGAGCGGATCAGATCATAGTTCTAGTAGGTTTTGTAGAGATCCGTAGTGGGTGCCCGGTATCACAAAAATTCGACGACCAGTTGAAGCTTTAGCAAGGACACAAACACCTAGGCAGAAAGAACAGTCACTGTCACGAGTGTGCGCTGTTGGAACCACCGCAATGTTGCGGTATCACAATCACACATCCATAACTCGCATTGGTTCTAGAGAGAGCACGAAGAATCTATTGGAATATGCAGCAGTCGGACCACATACTCGTCTTCGTCTGTGGCAATCACATTGCAACAAGTGACAGGCGTGGACGAACGAAGTCAATGCATGTCGATTTCAAGCTCCGTGCACTATCCGGTGCTTCGATTTGCTAGCCGAGAAAGCCCGAGGAATATTCTCATGTTAAGTTTCGTTTTGCGAGGCAATGCCTATCCCAAAGTCCCAGTGGCAAGAAGTAGCTGAATAGAACACAAAGATTAGGTATATTCCGAGGCTTGAACAACACATCCCGAAGCCACAGCCACATGCGTGATTAAACGAGAGATGAAGTTCTCAAAGCCAGCAAGCCCTTCAAGGTATCACCCGAAGGGTAGCATAAGGGATATACAATTGACCGGGCCAAGTTATTGATAGATACAAAGCGGAAAGGGGCGAGACTGAGATAGGTATCTCATTCACGCTGTATCAGCGCTAACAGGCCAAGACCACCTAGGAGCGCGTATTTGAGCTGGGGGAAGTCGTTCTATTATTCCAAATAGACTGTTCTCAGTTTTCAGTAGAAAGCGGCGAAGCAAAGCTGCACGCACCATGGCAATAGTCACATATCCAATATATGGAAGGAACCTAGATACATAGACATCAGGTGCCTCGCTGTCACTGAGAGACGTTATTCAACACTCACCCTCGGACTTTACCAACGATATGCTTCCTCTCCAACCACTGCAGACCCTGATACAGCTCTAAATCGTCCACATAATTATTGTCACCCTTTGTCAACAACAACTGCTTGTCCTTCTTTTTGTCGTCATGTGTCTCCAAAACTCGGTGCACGATGGGAATGTCAGCGCCAGGGATTTTGTAGACCGTGATGTCGCCAGTTTGGTACCGTTCGTTTACAGGATTGGTCAAGAACAAGAGGTCACCACGGTAGAATGCAGGTTCCATTGATCCACTGCGAATTATGGGTTTAGCGTTCGAATATATGCATAGAGGGTGTAGTCACACCTGAGCACCACGACGATTGGGGATTCCGAGTTTGTAACAAGACCAAGCCCCTTCCAGATCATGAGACCTGAAGCAATGACCGTAGCAAAGTTGAGCAACTGAAGCAGGACCTATGACATAGAGGTCAAATTGGCGTCAAACATATAAAATTCAGGCATACATGACGAAATCCTAGCCGTTTGAAATTCTTGATCTCCTCAGAAAACATGACAGTGATGTGGTTGAGAAGAGGAGGGGGGTTGGGAGGTGACACGACGAAAAGTCGGACACGTCTACACTCGCAGGATCTGACGCGCCTGTGCACGTGGTCTAATATATCCAGATGATATTCATAAACTTCTAAACTCATTTGATTCGAGACAAGAGAATCAGAGGTTTGATCATATCGTGTTTGGCATGTACAATAGCAGCATGGGCGGATGCAGAGAGAGCGAATGCAGAGCAATAAGATACATAACGACCGAATCCCTCCATCCCACCCCACCCCTGCCCGGTCCGTGATGTGATTAAGATGAGAACGATCTCAGAGGTGTCTCCGTTGACTGGACTTTTATTTCTCGGGGTTGGGGTTCCTGAAAGGAAAGCAGTGAGTCAGCAACGAAATTCGAGAGGCGTGAGAGAGGATAAGCCAGATAGGAGCGAAAGACATAGAAAGATGTATGGTCGTCAACGCCAAGTTTCAGCATGAACTATGCGAAGATATGTTTGAGGGGTGCTCGTACGGCGAGACGATGAATGAGCCAGGCGTTGGTGGTGATATTGCAGGGGAGATGACTTGAGTGATATTATCGAAAGTGAAACTCACATTCTCCGCTTGCCTCCAGGGAGCGTTGTCACGTTGACAAAGCTGAAGCAAAATCAATATCGCTGTATCTGCCAGTACTTTCGCAGTACTCACCGGCGGTTGTAGAGGATGCGCTTCTTAGCACGGCCCTTCGGTGTCTTCTTCTTTTCCTGCTTGTCGACCTTAGGTGTTTGAGATTTGACTTTGCCAGCGCGGGCAAGAGAGCCGTGAACTATCGTCGTATATTCGTCATTAGAAACGTTGGCATTGGGAGGAACGACGGGTAGGCACCTTTTCCCATATTGTCTTGAGGTTGCGGAGCGTCAACGATGATCGATGTGAACGAGCCACTTGATGTATAGTTCTCTGATAAGGTTCCGGCAAATTGCGACCCTTACTAATTTCTGGGTTTAGATTTGTATATATTGGGCAAATTCGCCCTCAACTCAAACTCTAGCAGTGAGCACCATTATACCGTTCCTTGTTTGATTACCTGGATCGATAAACAATGAGAAACGAAACTCTGGTAGAGGTTAGATGGACATTTTGTGATCGCTCTTGCAAAACTAGCCGGCCCGGTATCGCTATCCCCTCAGAGAAGCAGGGCAGCAAAGTAAATCTGTTTGGGTCGAGCTCAGTAGATGTCTGGACACACACGCGCGTTTTATCCCGGACCTACTGTTCAGCAATCCGTCTCTCATGCCTCTCTTTAATGCTGCAAGATGAAATTATCGGCCGAATATTCGCTAGCATTCAATGCTTTCGCTAGTCTCTTCGTTGTCCACCCCATACCTGACGACATTGTTGTTATTGGGTCTAGCAACGCTGTCTGTGAATATTGCTTCCCAACCCCCTTTCTGCGGATAGCCAATTACCGGGCCATGGTCCACTTCCGAAACGCTATATAGTTCAATAATGACGCCCCAATTCATGCTCGAGGCACCATACATTCTGGCACAGACAAGTTAATGGACAGTTCAGGCCGACAACGACCTCGCCCCTCCACACTTCCAGCCTTCCTAGCGTCAAAACAACGATGAACGACGCGAATCCATTTAGGATTTTTCAGGGCGGGTGTTTCAAGTGGCCTGAGTGTTTCAACGGCCTGATGGTCTAGTAGTATGATTCCTTGTTAGGGCTGAACAAAGCAATTTCGAGGAGGTCCCGGGTTCAATTCCCGGTCAGGCCCTATTAAATTTCTTGAATTCTTGAATTTTTCCGCACACCATGAACGCAAAAGCCCCCTATACGCACCCTCGTCATACGAACTGTGTAGCAGCTCACCGCACTGCATCAAAGCTGACCAGATTAGACGTTCAGCCTGGATTCGAGGTGAGCAAAGATCTTCAGGCTGCGAGAACTCTTATTTATCATCGCTAACCGACATTTACCAACATCTAGTGCAAGGGAAACCCGCAGTCCTGTAGTGTTGGTTCTGAATTCTCAGAGCCTTTTACCGTCATGAACAAGAGCTTAAGGGCGTACCCATCAAGCCAGTACAGGGGAAATTCTATGGAGCGAATGGTATTACAGCGCTGGCAGACGTTTAGACGTGTATGGATGAGTACGGGCCACGTACCTGCTGGTGCAGCTACTGTCGTGTTGGCGGTGGTATTCCTGACGCTTGTGCTAGTGGAAATAGGAGGAATAAAGACGGTTCTATCATAATGAAATGTGAAATAATCAAACCCAGGAAACCCGGTCCGAGGGGATGCCATACCGCCAATCGCGTAGGAAGCATCATGGTCGTCATCGGCGAGAATGACAGCAAAGACAGTCTTGACGGACTTTGGACTCTGGATTGAAGTGTGGTTACGCTCACTTCTCAACGAAACTAATCGTTATCTTTGCGTAGATACTCGCATCCAAATCAAGGAATCAACAACCGACATGCGCCACAAAAGCATCGCACACAACTTCATCCAAGTCGATGCATACCTATTCATCCTCAATGGGCACAATAGCAACGGATACACCTAAGCTTGTCTACTCAATCTTGTCTCGTCGTAATATGAAGCCTGTATTGTCTACGGAAAAGTTCCCGCCCCGCGTGGATACTACGCTGACTCGCAACCCCCCTTGACCGGCAGGTTCGACGGCCTGTAATTGATTGATTATGTGACTGCAAGTGTGTATTTGCCGTGGGTGATAGGTTTTGTGGTTGAAGTATTGATATCTCGGGTTATAGCCTTGTAGGAATAGGGCATTGAGCAGGAGGATTGGGGTCACCAATGGGACGCCGGGGGGTAATTATGTTCCCTTCTTGTATTTTGCGTTTGCATTTGGTGCATCACCAACCCATCCGTTTGTGATTGCTCATGATGAGGCTTGGAGATCTACCATTTTTTATTGATTAGAGGGTCAGGAACTCCCTTCGCCTGGACTACCCGTACGTATGTATATATGCTAGCCAAGAAGAATGAAAACTTTCGGAAAAAAATATTTTAAACATTATCCTTAACAGAAGAAAGCATAATATATTGGCTAAATGGCCAAAGGGGCTTGCGGCGACGGGCCATTGACGGTGCTGGCACTCGTGTAGGCCTGTGAGGCTGACACAGCTGTTTCAAGTTCGGTGGTTTGTGTGGTGTGTCCCCCGTCATGGTTGAACTGCAGACTTCTGGTAAGTTGTTGTCCCGTCTGCTTGTTCCATGCCCTCCCTGAGGAGACTTGATAAATAATAAGCAGATATGCAATCATCTTAATAGCATTTTTATCAGCAACACAAAGGAATGATATATCTGAGAGGCAACAAATAAACTCACCTCGATGGGAACACTACAATCATAAAAAAAAGCTTCTACAGCCGTATAATTTTCCATGAATGACACCAGAGCTGCAAGAGACCAGGCAGATTCCAAGGCATATGAGTATGGCCACAATGCCCATATATTGTTTACTGGTATCTGTAGCTCCTGAGCTGTAGTCAGCACCGTACTCCTAACAATGATAGAATTCAGAGGCAACCAACCCATTAGCTGGACATGACGTCTGCGTATGAACAGCACACGTGCAATCACGAGTAGAGTGACAAGGACTGTAAATGCCAACTGAAATGCCGCATTTAATACAAGTACATGTTCTGGCAGTACAGCAAGCAGTGCAATTGTAAGCACCTCTGTCACTAAAATTTGATATGGTGACTTAGTAAAGGTCAAAGATCTGCGCTGACTTGCCTATATAGCAAAGGTGGAGTAATGTGTTGAAAGCAGAACATGCCAG
>MU151620.1:1850-16009 GCA_015584085.1 Macrolepiota fuliginosa MF-IS2
TGGGCTAAGCCTGGGGGTTTGTCTAGATACATGGCTCGCCGCGTCTTGGCTTAGTAAGCCTGTTGCGGTTAATAAATGCTGAATACAACAGCATGAGACTACGAGCGAATGGGGAAATGCTCGTAAAATAGTCCAAGCAACCGCAGCAGCCTTCCCATGCCAAAAGGAGGAACTAGGAGAGTATGGAACATATATCGGTTCCTATTTTGCCGTTACGACCATCGCTATCCACCCCCATGTCTTCCTGCATGACGAAGCCGCTAGGGGGATGGTCCGAGGGGTGGCGTTACCTGCTTACAAATGAACGAGCCTACTGTCGTTTGTATATTACCACCATGCTCCCGGGAGAAGTTGAAGTCAGCAAGTCTCCCCAGCGGCGGGTCACCAGTTCCAACAAGGTTCACCATCAATTCAAATCTGGGAGGAACTATTCCGGCTCCCCCGGTCTAGAGTTCATGTCGTAAAGGAGGTGCAACATCTCACCATCAAGTCGACAAATATTTCCAAGCCCAAGGTATTGGTCTCTTACTGCCGAGCCTCTTCCACGACCACGTCGGCTGAAATGATGGAATTCTGTCGCTACCGCTGTTTATAGCCTTCCAGAATTATTCGGTATAAAATTTTCCATCGATATTGATGCTCTAGAAGCGTACTTGATTGATTGATCCCTCGTCTGAGCTATGAGTTTGTTAAATCAGCCATGGTTTTCGTGATTTTTTTGGCCGTGGAACGAGGTGGGCAAACCTAAACCGGTTTCCTGACGGCACATAACACACGATGTGTCATATCTAATGCCGGAAGATCAAGTGAAGGCGGAGTTTTTGCATAGTCCGCGAGACATAAAGGTGGCAGAGGGTCGTTCTGACACAGGCCATGGGGTCGGAATGACCTATATCCTAACATGTACGTTAGGCTCACTTTCACAATCCCTGGAGCTGGGCCGAGCAAGATGCAACTTCTGATCGGTCAGAGAACTAATCCTTCCCTAGTCGATACTTCACGTCGCGGTATGAACATGCCTTCCAAGTCCGGACTACGACCAGGAGAGAGCGCCAGGCATGACGAGTTGAGGGTTTGCCGAGATGTCTTGCGGCTATCCTAGATTGCTGAAATTGTGGCTCAGAGGAACGTTAGAGCAGGGTGGCGCTATTGTGAGCTTAGGCTAAACGGGCCCGCTGAGGCGTTGGTAAAAGGAGATAAAGCCAGGACAAAGTCAGGGTACCGGGGGGCGTGCAGGCGGTCAACTTACCATATTGGATTTACCCGCGATGCAATTATAAATGATGCTGCCTCAATAATCAGCGCTCAGCGCTCAGCCACAACTGGCCACCCCAACATGTATTCGTACTATATACCTAAACTTCTAGTTGTGCACAGGGATGGCCTTCCAGGTTCATATCACCATTTCGTTCTGACGAATCAAGACGCCTTCAACTGTAGGAACCTCTGAGAGGGTATATAATCCTTGGAAGGAGTCAAGAATAGACTGCTTCCTCATTTAGGAACCGGAGGCCTGATGTCTGATGTATGGGGGCCGAGGGTATTTTGGGAGCAGTTGGGCGCTGATCAGGAGATGCTCGTAACGCTAGGTTCCAATTAAGGCGGTACTACTATGACGTCGCAAATATCCTAGTCGTCTGACGGGCCTACGTACATGTTGGCTTAACTGGGAATTGACGTGAGAGGAGTTCTTGATAGTTTATCTTATAGCGGAACCATCGGGCTCAGTGGGTGCCATGTAACCCAAAGTTTCGGCTAGCACTGAACGCAAAATGACGTTAATGAGGACAGTACCTCCACCCATTCACCATTTGTTCAAGCGTACAACAACTAGTCTCGAACCGAACAACAGGATAAATAGAGGGCTTTCTGCCGGTCATCGAAGGGACCGAACCCAGAACCGGATCTTCTAGGCTCCCCTCCCGGAAGTTTGTTAGGGGACCGGGAGGCCTGACAAACGAGCTTTGATCATTCCCGCGAAATATTGACACAGCAAGCCCTACTCGCTTCAAGCGGATATTGCCTCTTGCATATCAATCACGTGCTTCAGGTCAGAGGAAAACCACAACATACTTGGCATGTGCTCAGCACAAACCCGAACACGAACTATAGCAGAACTATAGCGGAAATATCAATAAAGTGGCTGACTCCTAAAACAATGAAAACAAGCTACAAGGGCGAAGTGTTCTCGACTAAAATATTGTTTGTGTGTGGCGGATGCCACGGTCAATGACCTCCAAATTAATGAAACCACATTTATAGATTGGTCATATATTACGCACTCGGGTATGTTGTTGCCCGTTCGATTTAGGTATTAGGCTGGATGTAAATATTGCAGGTCTAGTAGGGTTTGCAGAACGCTTTCACCCGAAAGCAACGTAAACACTTACCACTGTCGGGCCATACGCGATTGATGTCATGGTCGTGGCCCCAAGGGTTTTGTCGGATCTTCGCTCTAGGCTTATTACTCGGTAACCACGTCTTCGGAGTCCCAGCATGCGAGTAACGGTTTTAGGTAGGCTTATTATGAGGCTTGACCGGTAATGTCGAGGGCCGACTCGGAATTCCTCTTTCCCGTAAACCAAAGGAGCACTCGCCGTGCAATGCCATTATTGGGAGCAGGAGTATTTAAAACACGTCGCGGCCAGTCCTCAATAGACCAGAACCATGTTGTCCATATCTCCTTCTCAAGACCAGAGCCAGATCAGGCTTCCGACTAGCAAACCTCGCCGATACACCAGCGCACCTGGAACAGCATATCTTCTCCCCTCCGACGAAGAGGAGCGTCAAAGGTTCATCTCTTCATCAATGAGACCTCACTCGACGTTGACCTTCCTGATCCAACACCAACAGATTGACGAAACAGAACGCTTTGCTCAATAGAGCGTTCGGTGAACTCGTACATGCACCAATCACGCTAACAAGTCAAGACTTCGTCCTCGAGAGTGCAACAGGAACTGGTAAGATGCCAAGGTGGTTGTAAGAAATATACGACGCTGACCACCTCTTACATTAGGTGCTTGGCTCCTCGAATTGGTAAAGCAAACACCGGGAACCGCTAGATTCACCGCAATCGACATTGAATCCCATCTCTTCCCTAACCCAGCCACACTTCCGCCCAACATCAGTTTCGAAGTCCAATCTGTACTCAACCTCCCCAACGAGTGGACTAGCAAGTATACACTCGTCCATCAGCGGCTTTTGATAGCGGCCCTCCGCACGACTGAATGGCCACAGGCGTTCAGACAAATATTTCGCGTACTGAAACCGGGGGGCTGGTTGCAGTTGGAGGAGAACGATGACTGGGCTGCTGGGCCGGTGATGAAAACTTTCCGGTCCATGATGATCAAGTTAGGGGAGTCTCGTAACATCGACATATGGCCAGATGTGATTCCTATATTGAAGAGTTACCTCGAGGACTGTGGGTTCGTAGATGTACACGTGGATCGGCGGTGCTTGCCGTTAGGTTCATGGGGTGGCCAAGATGGAAGGGATGGGAGGGACAACCTGCTTTCGTTGTTTCGGGGAATCAGGGCTCCAGTCATGGGAGGGGGAGGATTTGGCATCGTCGGCAGTGAGGAAATGTATGATGACTTGATGAACAGAGTCAAGTTGGAGATGGATTCCACACCGGGTGCGGGGTGTTGGTGGGTGATGATTCGTGCCAGAAAACCCGAGTTCAGGAGAAAGCAGTTCCTCTAGAGATGGTTCCCGTGGCCTGGTCCTATAGATGCCTTTACATATCATATGTGTATACTATAGATACCACCCTGCGGAGGGGTGCACTTAATTCTCTTTAGTCTTGGCCTATATTCACCGTATCTGGTTCATCTGTAGCAGCATAGACGAGGGAGTTGTCGAGAATATCTTTCTTGACCGGCTTTTGACCAAGCTTGCCCAGAAATTGGTTGCATCCTGCTGATGAATAACATCCCACGATGCTTAGTCAGCGAGAACATTCGACGGTACTGCCCCACGGTGTCCCAAAATGTCCACTTCTCCTATTTCGATAACAACTTCGCGCAAAGACCAGGTAGCAGCAGCGTCATACCTCTCGGAGACATTGCGCCGGCTTGTATGTCCCCATGAATACATCGGGGGTTTCGCCTGGGCTCTTCTTGGAAGCAGGCGACCTGCTGAGATAGGCCCTTTCGCGGACTGTTGCGTTACCCCTACTTGACGGGATCGGATTCGTATGATATAGATGTTGAGGAGCACCTGCCTGGCGTGCAAGCATGATTGCGTCCGTCAATCACTTGCCTCAAAATACGCCAATTTAAGGTGGAGACGACTACATTGTCACGGTAGAAGCTAAAGATGACGATCGAGTTTGAGCCCTATAAAGGCAAGGCGAAAGACGAACTCCTCAAGTTTGTTAGGACGTACCATGAAAGAGCGGGTAAAGATGAGCTCCTGATGGAGGCCCCGAAGACGGTGGCGAAACCCGGGGCTGGGACCTACTGTAGACCAAGGTGTCCACGAATCAGGTGCACTTGTTCGAACTCAAAGAATGTAATTCTTTGCGGCAACAAGGTGAGAGAGACACGTTACGCATAACCCGTCACCAGGCATTTACCAAGCCCTGGGACTACTATTACGCATTGCACCGCGATGTCCCACTCGCCCGTTGTGTTCTCTACATTTTGCACTCACCCAGCTCTGCGCTGGTCACCCTGATTCTCGCTACTATTGGATTCTTCCGGATTCTTCGGGTCCTTAAGCCTCTCAAATGTTAGATGCCGCCGAAATCTTTGATCTTCCTGGCGAAAAGACTATTTAGATTCTGACAGGGGCCCAGCCCAATGAAGGCCAACTCTACTGGCCCGGCTCAGCAGTTCAACCCCCAAGGTGGATCGGCCGCCCTATTATTTTCTTCCTCGAGCGCTTCCACTTTCCAAACATGATTTCGGATCTCAACCAAGTCAGTACTGGAGGCGGCAGACCGTCCTCATTGATCACTATCTCGTCTCAAATCTCACGGGGGAACAACTTCCAAAATTACAAGCCATTCTTTGTGAAGTCGGCCATATCCAAGTCCTTGATGGACCGCCTGTGGACGAAAGAGACTCCCTCTTCGACGAATTCCTCATTGACCTCAACGAGTCAGGGGGGTGATCACCGAGAAGATGAACACAGAACCCCAGAGCAAGGTATCTCTCACTTCGGAACCCTCCTTGGGGGGGCGATTCGGCGAGCTACCACTGAGCGAGACCCAACGGTGAAAAATAAGAGGACCGAGAAGACGCCCGAACAAATAAGAAACATCTAGAGGTCAGAAAAGGCTGCGGGAAGCAGTTTGCCCCTGGTTTGAGCGGACAAAGAAGTATGTATTTCGGGGAGTAGACAACCGAGAAATTCAGTTCCCCAACTATACCGGTGTGGTCGTGAGGTACTGCCTGGAGTGGGAGGCGGGAAAATGTCGTGAAAGGGTCGTGAGGCACTGTCACACTGGGAGATTTTGAGCTCGTTGACAATAAGTAGATGCACGCGGCACCAGCCGCCCGGGATCAGACTTGATGCGGTTGGTTTCACGGAGATTTATCCCCCATCGAGCCGCTCATGTGTGTTAGTACAAGTGTGTGTTGGGCAAGGGTGTAATTTTTGTGGCCGCCATCCTCAGGAAGGGCAATACACCCCGCAGTGTGTCCTCATTTATTTCAAATGACATTCATGGTTACTTAGGATGTATGATGACCAGTGGTATTTCGGGAGCCCAGTTGATCAGAAGATGCTCGCAATAGTGGGTTCCGATTAGGGAATTGCTGCTAGATTGATTATTGTGAAATATTCTAGCCGTTTGGCAGGTCTACGCACATGTTAGATTAACCGGCAATTCAGAGTTCATCTTTCAGCGGAACCACCAGGCTTAGTGAATACCATGTAATAAAAAGTTTCGGTCGGCGCCAAACGCCGGTGACATTTACGGGGAAAGTAGTACCTCCATCTATTCACCATTTGTTCGAGCTAGCACAACAGCTTCAAGCCGAGCAATATGATAAACAAAGGGTAGTAGACTCCAGGCTGGCGAGTCAATGGGGCGGCTGATTCCTGAAAAATTGGAAATAAACCTGAAAGCTGAACTGCTAGATGCCACGGCTACGGCCATCTTCCAAATTGATGAAATATTATTTTTGAATTGGCCACATATTACACTCAGGTTTCCGCTGCCCATTCCATTTATGCGTGCCATTGAGTAATGATACTACAGGTCTGGCGGAGTTTGCAGAGCACTTTTCACCCAAGGATAACGTAAATCAAACAATGACCTCCAATATCGGATCAAATGCGATTGGTGTCATGACCACGGGGCCCTATCACTATTTCTCGTCAGGTTCATCACTCGGCAGTTATATCTTCCTGTCCCAGCATGCAGACAACAGTGAGAGATAGGCTGATTAAGAGGAGAGCCAAATCGGAGGAAAAGAACAAAAATCAAATCTCTCTTTCCCGTAAAGCATAGGGGCACACTCACCGTGCAATGTCATTGGGAGTAGGGGTCTTTAAAAAACGTCCCGGCTGGTCCTCAGCAGACCAGAACCATGTTGATCGTATCCCCCTCCCAAGACCAGAGCCAGGTCAAACTTCCGGCTAGTGAACCCCGCCGATACACCAGGGCACCCGGAACGGCGTATCTTCTCCCCTCTGACGAAGAGGAGCGTCAAAGGTTCATTTCCTCGTCAATGGGGCCTCACTTGACACTGACCTCCCCAACCCAATGCCAACAGATTGACAAAACAAAACGCTTTGATCAATAGGACGTTCGGCGAACTCGTACATGCACCGATCACGCTAACCAGCCATGACTTCGTCCTCGAGAGTGCAGCCGGAACTGGTAAGATGCCCGGAGTAGGGCGAGAGATATACGACGCTGACCACCTTTTGACATCAGGTGCTTGGCTCCTCGAGTTGGCCGAGCAAACACCAGAAGCCGCTAAATTCATCGGAATCGACATTGAATCCCATCTTTTCCCTAACCCAGCCACACTTCCGCCCAACATCAGTTTCGAAGTCCAATCTGTACTCAACCTCCCAGACGAGTGGACTGGCAAGTATACACTCGTCCATCAGCGGCTTTTAATTGCGGCCTTCCGTACGGCTGAGTGGCCACAGGCATTCAAACAGATTTTTCGCGTACTGAGGCCGGGGGGCTGGTTGCAGTTGGAGGAGAATGATAATTGGGTCGCTGGACCGGTGATGGAAAATTTCCGGTCCATGATGCTCAAGTTAGGAGAGTCCCGTAACATTGACCTATGGCCGGATGTGACCCCCGTATTGAAGGGTTACCTCGAGGACTGTGGGTTCGTAGATGTACGCGTGGATCGGCGCTGCTCGCCGTTAGGTTCATGGGGCGGACAAGATGGGAGGGATGGGAAGGACAACCTGCTTTCACTGTTTCGAGGAATCAGGGCTCCAGTCATGGGAGGGGGGGGATTTGGCGTCGTCGACAGTGAGGAAATGTACGATGACTTGATGAATAGAGTCGAGTTGGAGATGGATTCCGAGCCGGGAGCGTTGTGTTGGTGGGTGATGATTTGTGCTAGAAAGCCCGAGTTCAGGAAAAGCAGTCCCTCTAGAGATGGCTCCTGAGGCCTGGTGTAGACACCCTTATTATGTGTGTAGGTACTACCCCGCAGAGGGATGTACGTAGACCCTAGCCTTACCGTGTCTGGTTTGCCTGTAGCGTAGAGGTGAAGAGATTCAGTAACATACAACCTGTTGATCGGACTAATTCGGACATGAGTGAATGTCGAAGAAGGGAAAGAGAGAACACAGAATATGTATACTGTAGATACTACCCTGCAGAGGGATATACTAAATCTTCTTAGTCTTAGCCTACACTCACAGTGTCTGGTTTGTCTGTAGCAGCATAGAAAAAAAGAAACCACCTGCGTTACTCAGGCAAGTAAGCCACAAAAGGCTACTGGCGCGTCCGCCGTCGGATATATAAGGAAAGATTGATCATCTCGCATATGTCATGATTAGGTTCGACTGGTTTGGTAACGGAGGGCGGATCTATTTTCTCAATACTAATGGTCCCGTACCATTACATACACTGGGCTGATGAGTCAATATCCCCGCGCGGGTTATGTTCGGAGTAAAGAATCAATGTCACAATAATCACAAGATTTGTTACAATAAGTGGTTTATCGACAGCCCAGTGCATACGTATGATATTATTACTGGGGGAGTCAACTTCGTCTCCCACACCCTTTGCTTGCATGATGTTGTGAAAATAGATAACGCGATAAGACGGGTTGATGGAACTGTGGGGGATGCAAAAACCTTTGTAAGCAAGGGGATTACAAGGGCGGTTGACTATATTGTTGTGGTACGACGAGGGAGAGCTTTCCATCCCTTCCTCAAGCCCATCCGAGTAATCAAGTCTGCAGGCATGCAGTATACTGGGTCGAGATCTTGGAGGTTCGGATAGCCTAGCAGTGAGAGGCCTATACGGAAGAGTGAGGTTAACTGAATTGTCTCACACGAAGAACGTACCAGCGACACCGAAGTGAGTGTGAAATACATCAACCATATTCCCTGGTCTGTCTGCTATTCCGCCTCCTTCGGGGTCTTGTGCGGAGAGAATGAATGCGGTGAGTTTGTCAGAGTCGATGTAGTCGAGTTTATTGAGGATTGAGAGAGCGGAGAGCACCCAGAAGCTATAGCATACCTAGATAGCCGGGCTGTGAGTGTGATATGACGTAGTGTGGGCTGCTGACCCACGTCTTCGAGCTTTTGTGGACGTCCGTTGAGTCCGCCACTGGGTTGTTGCCGTTCGGAGAGCCACCACGAGAGGGTGTCGGTGTCCACTACGTCTAGTCTGTCGAGAATCGCGAGTGCGGCCACACAGACGAAAACTATCTGGACATGAGTGAACGTCGGAGGAGAGAAAGGGAGAACATACCTTGGGCAGAATGGCTTTCCGCACCGACGCAACTACCAAAGCCTCCATCAAAGTTTTTACATCGTTGGATATACTCTACTGCTTTCTCCTTGTTCATTTTATCCAAGTGGCCGAGGAGCGAGAGCGCCATCGATCCACATGCCAAGAACCGCGTATCGATTTCGCCGAAGGTGTCGCCAGCAAATACGCCTGATGGTTGCTGCAGTGACACGATAACTGCCGGCTGAGCGTCAGAAAATCGAATGTGACTTGGCGAAGCAGTAGGGTCGTACAGCTGACGACGCGAGGTATATCAAGTTTATCAAGTGCATCTTGCATGATAAGAATTTGGATCGCGCTCAACGTTGATAGAAGATGTGCATCGTGGTCCGGGTGTGCGCCAAAACCACCTATAAGACCATGTTCAGCATCGACACGAAACTTGGTAAAGAAGCGGAAAGCACCAGCCTCTTCATCCCAGCAACTCATGACAAACTGGATCATCTCCTCTCTATCCAAGGCCTCCTTGTGGCCCATGGTACACAACGCGGCCAATCCCCAGTAGACGGCATTCAACCGCAAATGCGCTGTGAGGTGATATGCAAGCTCATCGTGGCTCTGTCCCAAGTTCTGGATGTACTGTACGTGAAGCGGAATGTCAAGAGCCATTGATTATGTTATTCCCACGGCCAGTTCCTGCTTCCGTCCTCGATGCGTGCTTGGCTGGTGAGCTGGCTGATCTTTGTCCACACAACTGCTATCGTTCTCTTCACACGTGGCTTTCTTCTTTCCCGCCTTGCCCTCTCAGACGTCTCACAACCACCTACCGGCGCCCATGCACGTCCACAACAAACTCACTCCCGTGCAGTAGTCCTCATTATTGACGCTCTCCGATGGGATTTCCTCTCGCCTCACCCCCCGGACCCACCGAACCCGTACTATCATAATGTTTTAACATTACCTGCAGAGTTGACGCAAAAACATCCCGAGCACTCGTTTTTATTTAATGCGTATGCGGATCCCCCGACTACGACACTGCAAAGAATTAAGGGGCTCACGACAGGGTCGTTGCCGACTTTCGTCGATATAGGGAGTAACTTTGGGGGGTCCGCGATTTTGGAGGACACGATTATTGGGCAACTGGTCGCAGCAAACAAAACGGTACGTCGCTTTTTTGAAAGATTTATGGATAGGAGTTATTGACATCACTATATAGGTAGCATTCATGGGCGACGACACATGGTTATCCGTCTTCCCGACCTCATTCCATCCCAACCTCACATTCCCGTACGATTCGTTTAACGTCGAAGATCTACACACAGTCGATGCCGGCGTCCTTACCCACCTATTTCCGCTCCTACTCAACTCCCACCCATCCCTTCCTCTCGCAACCTCCACAAACCAAACCCAATTCGACGTCCTTATCGGCCACTTCCTGGGCGTCGACCATGTCGGACACCGTGTCGGTCCCTCGCACCCGTCCATGCATTCCAAACTAACCCAGCTCGACACTGCGCTGAGGAAAGTCGTCGACCTCTTGGATGACGACACACTTCTAGTCGTGCTTGGTGATCATGGTATGGATCGTGCAGGGGACCATGGTGGTGACAGTACCCTCGAAACTTCTTCCGCATTATGGGTTTACTCAAAAGGCCGAGCTTTAACGGACGTCAGCGACAAGATCTTCTCAGGGCTGATGAAATACGACACATTCCCTGGAGAGAAGATGCCAGCGAGGTCTGTACAACAAATTGACCTGGTCCCGAGTTTGAGTTTGTTGCTGGGTCTACCGGTACCATACAACAATCTCGGAACCGTCATCCCTGAACTCTTCTGGCGGCACTCTCCTTCCCTTCCACCCACCACCAAAAAAAGCAAAAAGGGCCAACGTCAAACCCTCGACGAACTAGAGCTGGAAAAGGCCCTAGCACATACCACACACCAAATCCACACCTACCTCGAAACATACCGCGCCTCTTCCTCGGGAGCTGAACTCGACAGCTCCTGGGCGACACTCCAAAATGCCTGGGATGCAATATCCATCGCACCCCAACTTGCCTCCTCGAGCGTAGAAGCCAAGCTCACCGCAATGTCAATGTATACTCGTACAGCACTTTCCTCCTGCCGCTCCATATGGGCTCAATTCAACGCAGTGCTCATGGCCGCCGGGCTAGCGCTTATGCTCACGGGCCTGGTCACTACTTGGGTTCTGTATCTCAGCTTGCGGCTCGACGGTCCAGGAAGGAGTGACAAGGTTCTCAACACGATCGCCCCCTTCGTCTGGAAAACCACTTGCGGTAGTGGAGTTGGCGTATACGCCCTCGCTTACTGTGTAACATCTTTCCTTCCGACCCTCACCAAAGGAATCCCCATGTCACCTCTTGAAATTTCACTGTTCACAGCTCCGATGCTCGCATGTGTTTTCGTAAACGTGTACATCGTATCCCAGCCTCAATTCACGTTCGGGCAACTTAGAAGGAGAGGGGTTGGGGGTAAAGGAGGAGTGTTCGCAGTGCTATTGCTAGTGTTTCATTTCCTTTCCTTTTTCTCCAATTCCTTCACCTTTTGGGAGGAGAAGGTCGTTCTTTGGTTGGCCGTCAGCTCGGTTGTGCCGATCGTACTCTGTGGGATCGCCGCGCCTGGGCTGAGCTCTACATCAACTACGTCTGCGGACACTACCGTGACACCAGGGCGGAAACCACAGCCAAAGCAAAAGAGTATCTGGGGAAAGCTTGGTCTCGCGAGCCTTCGAGGGAAGATTTTAGGATTTACATTCCTCTTCCTCGTCTGCATCCGGCTCATGTCCCTCGTGACGGTTTGCAGGGAAGAGCAGGGCGCATACTGTCATGTTACGTTCTACGCTACGCCTTCCGCTCCTTCCGCTCCACCTCCGCCCGACACTACCGCCACCAACGCCAATGCGACAACCGGACCGGCGCCAATGACGATCCTACCAACATCTACAACGCCCCCAACGTGGTCCCTCTTCCTTTCCCTCCCCACAACGCTTATCCTCCCTGTACTCATGACGCGTGTTTTGAGGATAACGAAGAGCGATAAAGGTCTCGCGCCGGGGGTCATGTGGGGTGTAGTTGCGCCTGCGTTAATTGGCTCTTGGGTATTTTGGTTTATGGAGTGGGTCGAGAGCGGTGCCGGCGGTGCCGATGGTTTATTGGGTGCAGTCGCGCAGATCGTCGAGGGTATCGAGGGTTTCATCAGGTTGCGCACAGTCAGGTCATGGATCGCAAGGGCGGTCATGGCATGGCTCAGTCTCGGCTTTGTCGCGTGGTGGCTCCTCCCCGTATGTCTGGATATTCGCGTTTCTACGTCTCCTGCAGCCGCTGCGGGAAAGAAGACGCAAGTGACGATTTTGGGATATGCGAATGCTTATGGGGCGCCGTGCCTTCTGCTGTACCTCCTCTGTTTCGCGTTGGTGTATCTCTGCACGCCGTTGCCTGGGCAGATTGTGTTGGGGTTGAGTGCCGTGGCGCTCGTGGCGTATTTGGAGGCGTTGGACGGGGTGAGGGATGTATGGGAGATTGAGAGGGTTGTTGGGAGGGCTTTGGATCCCTCCACGGCTGCTAGAATTACTGCTGCTGCGGCAGATGGGCGTCCTACAAGAGGAGATCAAGATGAAGTTGGAGAGGAGAATGGAGAGGAAGAGCCAGCGTCGCTCATAACGACACTTCCGCTGATTTTGCTTTCCTTCATCACGTTCTATGCAACGGGGCACGAGAGTACTGCGTCATCTCTCCAGTGGAAAACCGGGTTCGTCTTGAGCGAGAGTGTACGCTATCCGTGGAGTGTTGTCACTGTTGTCTTGAACAGTGCAGGTGCATTTTTTGTAGTGGGGGCTGGAGGGGCTGCGTTACTCGCTGGTTGGAAACGGTCCCCGGTTGCACTAGATTCACCTCCGACGCCGCGTGCCCCAGCTTCGACTTCCGCCTCTGCTCCTTCACGAAAACCTCAAATGAATCTAGGCACGAATATCGAACACTCCACGCTCCTAAACACGCTCCTCATACAACTATATTTCTTCGCACTCCTGTTCGGAGCCTCGACGAGCGCAGCGATTCTGAGGAGACATTTGATGGTGTGGAAAGTGTTTGCGCCGAGGTTTATAGCTGCTGTTGTGCAGTTGGGTGTGGTTGATTTCGGGTTAGTCGTTGCTTGGGGAATCCCTTTGCCAGGAATACAAACTGCGGGGAGTGGTGCCGTGGGGAGGGTTGTTGAGAGGGTGGGGTGGGTGCTCGGACGTGTTGGGATTGGTAGATCTGACGGTGGGGAGAAGGAAGAATAATCGGTCTGTTCTCAAGTTTTTGGGACCCATTCAGTGTTCTGGATGCAGCTTCTTCTGGTGGAGGGGCATGTAGGTGTGTTCTGTTAAATCCCCAAGGATTTCACCAGATTATGTGCGCCATTTACCGATACCTGTGAGGAAATATTCAAGGCGGGCTGTACTACAGACCTATCACGTCACGTTTGTCATAAATATACTACTCTCGAACAAAGTTTGCCGAGTGCCTGGAATATGCATTCTTGATAGCCCAATCAACAAACACCTACCAATTGCCTTCATTTTATTTTCAGTTTTTTGTTCACATGGACAAACCATTGAATCCCCAATAAAATATTAAAAACAATCAAGCAAGGGTTACCAGTGCTTCCCACGATTGCCTTCGACCCTTAGCCATGGAAACTCCCCCTTCTAGAATCCCAAGCGAGATCCATCAGTTCCCCTACCAAGTATGTCCCCTGAATGGTGTGATCCTCTCACAATTCACCTTTCATACACATTAGGACCTGAGTTGCCATATTGTACACAAGCTACCCATGCTTCCCAATCATTGCGGGGTGTATGCTGATGTCTACATTGGATGGTTTGAAGTTGATGATGGTGCAAGACAAAAGGTAGGCATAGTGAATGGTATAAGGATTTGTCTCATCCACCCCCATAGGTTGCCATCAGAATCCTCTGGGTAGTCAATGAACCTGAATTTATCATGAAGACCATAACAGTTGGTGGTCATCAATTCAAAAGAATAAGTGAAAGCAAATTCCTGTCCTAGTGCTTGATAAGAGAAACAGTGATCTCATCAGCAAAATGTCTAAAAGATGGGTTAGCCTTGTAGGTCTTACATAGTAGCAACATCATGTCAGGGGAATACCAGCATCCTCCCATGATGTTAAAGGGAATACCAATACCTACCCATGATGTTGAGGGGAATACTGACATCCTCCCATGATGTTAAGGGGAATACCATCAATGATCCAT
>MU151621.1:0-15327 GCA_015584085.1 Macrolepiota fuliginosa MF-IS2
GGATATACATTCGCAAACACCCCACATTGCTCCATGCTGCCATCGAGTGCAGTTGGAAATAAACTTTTCTTGCCTTTAGATCAGATTGTCTTAATAGCTGAGTATTAGCTGGTAAACCATGTGTTCCTCCTGGCCGCTGCTACTTATCTTTCCTGCGAGACAAACCATTGGTCAGCTCTTAAAGGTCGCAGATCTTTACGATCGTCCAATGGAGTTCGAGCCTCGAGAGTCGCACGTGGGCCCAGGCGCTTACCAAGCCCTCGCAGAGCCCTTTGTCGTCATTGAGGATTGCATCCTCTTCGTACTTTACCACCACGTTGGTACACATAATTAGCTAAAGCACTTAACCGATCAGGCCGATCCCGGACCGTCATGGCGCGCGTCATGCCGATCATAACACTATGATCGTCAACATCGCTTCCGTCCCTTCTCGACGATGCAATAAATCAAATAAAACGTGTACTCGCTACATACTTTACGTTTTATCCTGTTTACATACTTCTTCCGTTTTTTCTCCCACAAAGCGCAACACTCAGAGACGGTCTACGAAATACACATCAACAAACCCAAACCCAAACACAAAAAGCAACAAACGATACTCACTAACGTTACCGAGATCAGTGCAAGCGACCTTGACACGCTCAGAGAGGGTCTTTTCACCCTCACGAACCCAGTTGCGAGGATCGTAGAACTATAGTACGTCAACAAAAAAGCCGAACAGATACGAAAAACCCGACAATTTACCTTCTTGTTGGGCTTATCGGCACCCTCAGGGTTACCAACTTGAGTAAGGAGGTAATCCTTCCTCTTCAAAACAAAGTCCTAAACGAACGGAAAACACGCTAAGTCCCAAACAGATAGGGAAGACGAGAAATGTACATACACGGATACCAACGAGATAGGCGAATTGGGTGTCAGTGTCAACGTTCATCTTGACAACACCGTTATTAACGGCGGTCTTGATCTCCTCAGGAGTAGAACCAGAACCACCATGGAAGACGAGGTACCTAAACCCCACAAAAATAAGTCACAAATCAAAGGAAAAACAAATAAACATGTCCACTCACAAAGGCTTGGCACTGTTACCGCCAATCTGGCTCTTCGTATACTCCTGATGCTTCTGCAACAACTCTGGCCTCAGCCTCACATTCCCAGGCTTGTACACACCGTGCACATTCCCAAACGCCGCCGCAATACTGAACCCAGGCCCAATCGCGCTCAACGTCTTGTGCACCTCATACACATCCGGTGGCTGCGTATACAAACTCTCCTTATCCACATTCGTGTTATCCACACCATCCTCCTCACCCCCAGTAATGCCAATCTCCATCTCGAGCCAGATTCCGAGAGGCGCCATACGCTTGAAGTATTTCGCGCAGGTAGCGATGTTCTGGTCTGTGGGCTCTTCGGAGAGATCGAGCATGTGCGAGGAGAAGAGGGCTTCGCCATGTTCTTTGTAGTAAGCCTCATCGGCCTCGAGCATCCCATCGAACCAGGGGAGGAGTTTCTCCGCACAATGATCGGAGTGCATAATGACGGGTCTAATTCGGACGAAAAGTTATCAGTATTCAGCAGGGGGGACAAACGTCTAAAGCGGGAATAGATAAACTTACACGCCATAAGCCTTAGCGACGAGTCGCGTGTGGTGTGCAGCGCTGACAGCACCTAGAATCGAGGCTTGCTGTTTATCATTTGCGAGACCCTTGCCCGCAAAGTACGCGGCACCACCCTGGGAAACTTGGATGATGATGGGAGATTTGATGTCTCTGATGGATTCAATTCGTGAGTTCGGCGCCATCGTGACATTCTGCGGAGATGTCCGCTTGTTACTGACCTAGCGGCTTCGAGGACGGCGTTGATGATAGAGGTGGAGGTTACGTTCTGCGTGCCAGTTGAACCATGCATATATTAAATGATGAGGTGATTGGGAACTTACGATGGCCTGTACGTAACGAGCGGGATGGGTCGGCTGTTCATTATCTCTCTCTGTGAAGAGATAATCAGACTTACGGGGATGGCGAACTGTTCAAGGGGGGAGTAATCAGCACCTCATCTATACAAAATCCACAAAACCCACCTTTTGCTCTTTCGCATAATCAAACAACTTGCGAACATTATCACCAGTCAACACGCCGGCCTAGACAACAACAACCCCACAAAAATCAGCCAAAACCCAATCGCGCCACGCGTGGAACAATCGCTCACAGGAACAACGTCTAAAACACCCATATTTCTCACAACCAGTAATCTAAAGATGAAGAGCGAGAGCGCAGATGAAGAACGGGGAAGTGGACAAAGTGAGAGAGAGGGAGAAATGCCAGATACGGAATACCTGGGTTCTTTAAAGCCGTAGCGCAGCGGAGACTTATCGATGTCATATCATATCACGTGAACGGGTCCCAGTACCTTGGCGCTTGCCCAACAACTTTTCCCTCTTTTCCCTTTTTAATCGGCCGGGACGGTTTTGTATTCGGGCACCCGTGGTCACCCTCGTTTTGGGATTTAACCACGAGCGCACTTCCTCTTCCGTAGCTTCTCGGAGACTCGTTGGGTCCCGGACTCCATGAGTGTATATGAACGACACCGGTCCCGGGAGAGTCTTTTGAATCGAGTCGATGCGACGAGGACTCTGGTAACTTTGTTAGTGTGCTAGGCGGGAATCTCTATCTACGCGGGGAGAGGTTAATTAATCTCGAAGCAATGTAGCTTCTTTCGTGATGGCAGATATCTCAAGGAACATGAAATCAGCTGCGTCGGCGTTCTGATCCCTAGGGTTTCTTGTCAAGTGTCACAATGTGGCGAGCGACATGTATGAACGTTTCAAAACGCCACACCGTAGAATAGTAAATATAACTGTATAAGGATTTATATCTCGGCCGTTGGAAGATTTTGTGCCATCGGCCGCAACTTTTTGGGTTGCTAATGGATTTGTTGTATCTTGGACTAGACCGGAATAGACCAGAGTATTACTTCGGTACTTCGCAGATACAACATCCCATCATCCGCCGCGCCAATGCCTACAAGTCGAATGTTGATCAAGAACCTTTACTTTGTATGTAGCGCTGGGGCTGAGTATAGAATCTCAGGTTCACCATACTCGGCCCTCTTGTTTACTCCTTGAAGCACGACAAATAACCGTTGATATAAACCAAAAATCACATATTAACCAACCACCACTGCACTACGGTCTATGTAACGAGTGTGTAGTCTAGTTAGCAGCAGCAACAAAAGCCCTTCCCTTCTCAATGTTCTTCTTGAGTTCAGGTAGGCAAGCAGCAAGGAGCTTCTCTTCCTCGGCGGAGATCTGGCCAAGAGGGTGGATCTTCTCGACACCATTGGGCTAATGAAAAGCAAGGTCAGAAAAAGGGTAAGGCGTTAAACAACCCAAGTACGTACACCAAGCTCAACGCTGGACGAGAAGAAGTCAATGCCCTGGTCAGCAAAGAGCGGGCTCTTGACGAAGGTAGGTGTCACGACACCCTTTTGACCATTCAAACCCCTCAGGAGGGCGTTGGTGAACTTGGCACCAGCGTAGGCCATTGAGAGGGTAGCCGAGCCTGCACCATCCTTGGCCTTGACAACCTCGTCACCACCGAACTGAATTCTGTGCACGAGCTTCTCGTACTTGTCACCGGTGATGGCCTTGCCAAACTGGCTCTGGGAGAGCAGAGGGACGATGGTAGGGCCGGAGTGACCACCAACGACGGTGATAGGGGTCTGTGCAGGGTCGGATTCTACAAGACCTGCAACGAAACGTTGTGCACGGACAACGTCAAGGGTGGTGACACCAAAGACGCGGCGGGGGTCAAAGACACCAGCATTTTCGAGGGTAGAAGCAACGATGGGGACGGTGGAGTTGACGGGGTTGGAGATGACAAGGATGTGTGCTTGAGGGGCGACACGTGCAACGGCCGAGGCGAGGTCGCGGACAATGGAGGCGTTGGTCTGCAAACGATAAGGCACGGAATGCAGAATGTGAGAAAGGCACACGTACGTTGAAAAGATCGTCACGGGTCATCTGGACACAGGCATTTAGTACAAATTACGGAACACTCGGAACGGTGGGACTTACACCAGGCTGTGGAAAAAAGACAGGGTGAGCGTGTAAAATTGTGTAGGGTGGGTGCAGACACGTACCTTACGGGGGACACCAGCGGGAATGACAACGACCTCGACACCCTCAAGGGCCTGGTCGAGCTGGTCAGCGGCGTATCCAGCGACCTGGAGTAAAGTGAGCATGGCACGTGAGGCCGAGACAGAGTGCAGCCAACCTCTGAACCAGTATCGACGTGGCTGACATCAGCGGCAACACCGGGAGCACCACGGATATCGTAGAGGCTGAGCGAAGTCACGAGGGGGTCGCTCTTGAGGAGGAGAGAGAGAGGCTGGCCAATGCCTCCGCCGGCTCCGAGGACAGCGACCTTTGTGTGGCGGGCCGCGGAGGACGAGAAGAGGCGGGAGGAGGGAGTTGCGAGGGCACGGGCAGCGGCACGGGCGAGCATTTTGGAGTTCTGAAGCAAGTGGTGGTTGTGGAAAGAAAACTATTTGCGTGGGACCCGCGGAAATTAAACCTCTCCAACGGGCCTTCGGGCGTCTTCGGAGCTCTTATGGCCGCTGACTTCTGGGCATCCTCGCACCGCAAGCGCTGGCTTGTCGACCGCGCAACCGTCCGCAGAGCACGCGCCCAGGATCTCCATTACGTCGACAGCCCGTCCCTGGACTACCTCGCAATCTACTTTGCAAATGTCATCACAAAACTAGGCAAGAAACTCGGCCTTCGTCAGCGTGTCATCGCAACTG
This sequence comes from Macrolepiota fuliginosa MF-IS2, assembly GCA_015584085.1. Lineage (NCBI taxonomy): Eukaryota > Fungi > Basidiomycota > Agaricomycetes > Agaricales > Agaricaceae > Macrolepiota > Macrolepiota fuliginosa. The sequence goes on from MU151621.1 coordinate 4,801, forward strand.
CCACCGTCTTTTTCCGCCGTTTCTATCTCAAGAATGCATACTGCGAGACCGACCCCTTTCTCGTCATCGCTGCATGCTGTTATGTCGCCGCAAAGGCAGAAGAGTCTCCCGTCCACATCAAGAATGTCATCGCCGAAGCTCGTTTTATTTTCAGCCGTACGCCTCCTGCTCATCTAATCTCCTCAATCTCATTCGTCCAACAGAGGACATGTACAATGTCAAAGACTTCCCCACGGACAATTCCAAACTAGCAGAAATGGAATTCTACCTCGTCGGTGACCTCGAATGTGATCTCACAGTATTCCACCCCTATCGCACCCTCCTCACGCTCTGCAAGAAAGAGAGCGAGGACTCTGCTACACCCGCGGAGGAAGGTGAAGCGGGTGAACTCGCCGCTGCCACTGCGAGTGGAAATGTAGGTGTGGGTGTAGGTGCGGAAGATGGTCCCCGATACTGGGGTACAGGCGAGGGCAGACTCGAACTCTCCACTGGAGCTTTACAAACTGCTTGGTACGTTATCCCCGTTATCGAAAATCATATTAACTAAGCACCGTGCAGGTTCATTATCAACGATACATACCGCTCCGACATCTGCCTCCTCTACCCCCCACACCTCATCGCAATCGCAGCCATATACCTCACATTCATCCTCCACACCCCCACACGCACAACCATCACACCCCTCCTCTCCTCCCCTTCCTCCACACCCCCACAGACATCAGAATCCCCACCAACCTCCAAACCCCGCCGCTCCTCCCGCAACGCCTCCCACTCCCGATCCACCCCCGAGAAAAAACCCCAACAAGACCCAATAACCTTCCTCTCAGAACTAACCGTCTCCCTCCCCCTCATCGCCACCATCTCCCAAGAAATCATCTCCCTATACACACTCTGGGACCGCTACAAAGAAGACGCCCACCCAGAAGCCAAACTCCCCACATCCACCAGCAGTACCAACTCCACATCCACTACCAATCCCACCACACCCGGCAACCCAAACCCCACCACCCCAGCACCAGACCCAATCTCCCTCTCCCTCCCTACGAATAGTAACGACGTCACAAACGATGACGACGAAACGTATGTCACACCCAAACAATTATCCCTGGTCCTCCAGCGCATGCGCGAAGCAAGAGTAATGGACGTCAGCGCTCAGAGTCTTGGTCTTACACCCACCCATACCCATCCTCAGACACATCCACACGGGCATGCGCACGGATCTACACATACACTCGCAAGTACAAGTTCGTCCGCAGGACAACAACCACACCATCCTGGAAGTAGACTGAGCGTGAATGTTCCTATGAACGTTGGCTCTGTTGGTGTAGGTGTCGGCGTTGGAATACAGAGAAGTGCCGTCAATAAGATGTTGGAACGGACGCAGGCCGCTGGATAGTTTCTTTCTCGAGGCAGTTGATACTCGCCCTCAGATCGATATAGACACTAGTTGATACGACGATGGATTTCCTTGCTGCGCTTCTCCATTCCTGCGAATACAACGAACGGGCTTTGCTGCACATGTATCATTTTTAGTGTACTATTAAATGTTCGATACGAATGGAACGCGTTGATCGATACGTACCCCGGCTAGTGAGTTGCTTTTGAATCGCGGTCCACGCCAGAGCGGACAACTCAACTCCAGCCTTAGTTCTCGAGCGCAACAGTTGAATAGGCGAGTCCACGTCTACCACAGTGGTGATAGTAGCCAACGCGATATCGAGACTTTGTACTTTTCTTACACAGGTGGGGCTGTCAGACTAATATTGTTACAATTTCAACCCGCCGTCCCATCTGAATTCTGCTGCAGGCTCACGTCATGTTCAATTCTTTAGGGTATGCATCTCACCTCCCATCCACGAGGCGCTTAGTAGTGGCCACTGTCACTATTTGGAAATCTCAGCCCCCTATAAATGCTTCGGGACTGGAGGAAGACTTTGCACACAACAACCCTACTCTCGCCCCTGAAATGTCTGACTTTGGACTTGGACTTCCTGATTATATATATATGACCTTGAAACGAGACAGATGTTTGCCTATGCTTATTGTATGTTTCCTTCCCCCTACGAGAGCAACATGCCGATAATAGTCTCACTTTGGGTAGTCCCTGTGCTTGCACTTTTTATTTACAATTCATTATCCATGTTTCCACGAGAAGTACAAAATGCCACTGCCACTGCCACATTGGATTTAAAACTGAGTTGTTCATAGGTCAGGTATATGTATAGGTCAATACCTACTATCAACAAGATTTAGTGCCAAATGCTCATTTCTTTTTGCTAGAGGGTCATGGTCCAAAACCCAGGTTATTTATCTGCTCCTTCGTATTTGTACATGCATATTTCTTGTGTGAGTGTGTTATTTTCTAAAAATTTGATGGGGCAGTATTGAAGTATCATAACATCATCTAGTTTTAATATCTATGGTAAAACTTCCCATTGTCCATTTGAAATAGTTCTCTGACAGTACATCAGAAACCCAGTCAACTTTTTTATCTGCATCTGTAAGTGCATGTTTTGTTCACAATTTTCCTAAATTTCTAACAATAGGCACATAAGGTGTATGGGCATAGAAATTATTCCTTTGCTTGACTGAGCTTACAATCTCTTGAACCCCTTTAGATGCAATGTAATGGAATTGAGTACTCAAGTGTGAGCAGGCTTCCATATTCACTGGGAATGAGCCATTTGGCATTGACTAGCTAGAAGCCTAATAGATATCATCATACCTTTGATTATGAAAACACTAGTTATCCTTAGGGTTTGTGTAATTTGGGACTATAACTTTAAAGGTAACTTGTTCAATCCACTGGTTTGTACTCCACATCATCTAAATGCTTGTCATAGTCACAATTTTACCTGTACTGACCACAGCTGGTAAGTTTCTATCCCAAATGAAAGTAAAAGTGCAGCCATCCTCATAAAAAATATTATGCCACAGTGGAGATTATTGTGAGTTAAATATCATTTACATTGTGTTACCATCCACCCAAACTCTCACTAGCTAGCTATCATTGATATAGCCATGGTTGGGAGTCTTGAACATAGTATTGCTATTGGTGGACTTCCATTACATGGTTGCTACACAGATGCCCTTCCTTCATCATCTGCTTACCTTGTGGGCTTTCTTCAAATTGCACTTTGGTAAGTATATAACTGCTATTACTTTATACCTGACATTGATATGATACTTCACAAGGGTCTCTCGAAATGTCAATGTTGGTTTGTGCATTCTAGCCTTCTTTCTACAACAGTCACAGACTGAATTATGTCTAGGCACTGAGCTGGTATTGATTCTGGTTAAGCTTGTCCGAGCTCTTAAGGAGGTCAAGCCTACAGGGAATACATTCCATGAGAGATTATTGTACAGCAAGAGATGCATGCCAGTTATTTATGTTTTCTACCGTGATGGAATGTTGGTTGCTTTTCCGTGAGTTTCTATTTCTGTCCCCAGGTTACAGTGCCACTGATATTTGGTGATATGTCCTAGAATCTTTGGTAGGGATCTGATCATCTATAAACCCAATATCACCCTAATTCTGGACCCCAAGTTGTTCACCTACTTGGTCTTGTACAGGTCCTGGGGGTTACTTTTGATGAGAATGCTGTTGGTAAAATACCATCTATGAGAGGGTAAGTTGTAAATTCCAAATAGCTCTCATTATTTTATCTTCTTATTCAGGTGGACTTCATTGGTCTACTGCTTTTGCGTAGGTCCTGTTCCTAGATGCTACCTAAGGGATGTCAATATGCTTATATCACTGTTTTAGGGAACACGACTCATCCTCAATTTACGGAAAGCCAATTGCAAGTTAACAGAGTCCATATACTCACAACAGCATTCAACCATCAGATTTGATCATAGCAATCACCAGAACCATGGCGAGGCTGCGGCTGACAGTGGGGAAATTTTGGAGGAGATACGCCATTAACTGTCCCAATAGGAAAAGGCCTTTCTATATCCCAGAAAGAGAGCGACTCAAAGGCTGTATCCATGTATTTAGTTACTTCTACGTCGAACATACAATGCACCAGAAACCGACGTCCAGAGTAACGAGTGTGCCCTACGATTCTCTAATCATCTCAAGGCTCGTACTGGTCGAACTCCCAGACTTGTGATTGATCATTGTCACCCCCCTTAGGGTCAAGCCAAATCTAAGCCCGATACTCATCAGTCAGGTCGACAACTTCGTATAGCGATGGTAGTACCTGATTAGAACCCTCCCTAACTGTCCAAAATGCATCAAACGCTCCGTTCTGGTCGTCCTCGACTTTATGAGAGATCTACATTCAGTCTTGTCAACGCGTGATCCATCTTATCTTGACATTCGACATACCAAGTATTGGCGCCAACCGACGTGGGTGACTCTCCACCAAGTAGGATGCCCTCCAGCAGACGCAATAATGGGCCTATGCTACACGACCGAAAAGTTATGAGTACCGTCCGTGGAAAGTAATTGTTCTACAACTCACAGGCCCCGCCGCAGTGCTCGGGTATTTCTCACTTTCACGGTGGAGTATGTTCACGAATCCGTCGCCACTACCATCAAGGTGCCACTAAGGAAGGAAAGAAGCTCAGGAAACACGATGCATATAAAAGGACAATTGAGCTGCGTACAGTAGCGTCGTCTCCCCGCTCGGCTCCGAGCAAGAGCGGGGATCCCTCCCCATTGTAGCGAGAGTAGAGCTGGTCATCAGCTGCGCTGCGAATGGAGTAGGAATTTCCCAACGACAATAACTGTACGATAGGGAACGTTAGATGAGAGCTTCATGAGTAGATAAGGACATTACATTCTGAGCCCAGGTCGAGGTGACGAAGGAGAGAAGAGTAAATGCAATCGCCAGCGTAGGGAATACAAGAGAGAACATGTTCGAAAGAAGTTGTTCACCTCTGGACTGTGTACGAGCGAACCTTTTATACGCAGCGGACTAGTCGATTCGGGCTTTGTTCATTAGACGACGTACGTGAAACCTACCATGAGCCTGCCCTTCAGGAAGCAGAGCCCGTGGCACACTAGTTCTTCGTAAGGCCGGAGGTACTCCACATTCCGTAGTAACCCCTCCTGATGGAAGCGCTGATTTAGCATCCAACTATTGAATTTCAATATCGGGAGTCTCCTGCTCATTCGAAGTGAGGCTGTTATTGTCTGCCTATGGACGGCCAGCCCGTGCCAAGTGGATAAAGTGGAGTACACTGAATTGGCCATAATGAGTTCGCCTTCGAATGACTAACGGACAGGAAAACCAACTAACGATATTTGTCCTGTTATTACCCAAATATGCTCCCCACCGACCGACCCCCAGATACGAGGTCATGAAGTATTGATCGCACAAGCTCCGCTACCTGCACTGCCCCCACAAGAGGCGAGCTCACTAGTAGGCTTATTGAACCAGTTGAGTGATAACAACATCACCTTGGCAGGCGCCAAATTCCTGTCTTCTAAATCCGACACCACCAGAAGATTATTATGATTATCTCGTATACGGCTTTGGGAGAGGTCCTCGTGTTCGCGTCGAGACTGATACGTAGGTCTTCTTACATCTCCTCCGCATTGGCTCCGTCCTACTGGTATGCCATGAGATCCGCGTGTGCTCCAAAAAGCTCATGGATGGCCACCCGCCGCGTTCCCGACAAGTAGTTCACAAGCTTGCTCAACTGGGCCGGCGATGATTCCCCCATAAGTATTGGATCATTCGTCACCTCTTCCTGCGCAAAATGACGGCATGGCGATAATGGATATCGATCACGGTTAGTTAGGCAAGTATTGTGGGGGTTTTGGACCCATCACGACGTTCGCTGGCGGATAAGAATAGGGATACACTTGGTCCGACGTCAACATGTTCTCAGAAAGACTGTATGATCGTTAACTTGCCAGCACCCGTTGGTCTAACAGCACAGAGTATTTGTTGTTGCGCTGGCGTTCAGCGGAGAGTATTGTGTTCGGTGTGGGATCACAAGTTGGGTAGCGAGGTGGCATCGAGTAGAGGATGTCGAGCGGATGGGTCCAGAGCTGCTCTCAGCGTAATACGATTCGTGAACTGGATCACAGCCGGCCATGGAAATCAATAAATACGGAAATGTACTCCGGAGAATGGTCTTACAGTTATCGAGGCCACGGGTCTCATGATACGCTGAATTAGGCATTCCCAAGAATCCTCCCCATCGGTAGCTACCTCGGGAGACCACGGAAATTCGAACAGCGAGTGAGTCACGAGGTTGCGGTCGGGGTACGTAGCTGATACGTAGCTATGGGCCACCAACCATACACGATGACGCTCCAGGCTCTGAGATAAGCCCCCAGTTTTGGTCCAATGGTAATCTCGTGTAGTTTCAGGACCTCTTGCAGGACACACGAGCTTCCACCCAGTCAGTACGGATAAGAATTTGAAGAGAACATGGTCGTTAGGTTCTCGAGTAGGACCTGACAGAGTAAGACATGGCTCCATTCACTGCGTTTCGGGATAGAAAGAATGTCTGGTCATCACAGCCAAAAGCACTTCGTCGTTTCAAGCCATCGAAGTCCCACTTCTCTAATTGGATGGCCGCTGTTTGTTCCGAGGTCCGGTGATAAACAGCCTTCATCAATTCTGTGCAAAACAACTTCAGGTTTTCGAGATTCAGCGCCGAGTGGTGCAACTATCCCAGCGCACACGACTAATCTATGCTACACTGACGATACGCTCCTCCTCAATTACGCTGATCGCCGTTGTTCTTCACTCTGTTAGTGGGATTCTACATCATTATGTTAGCTGGTTTCTGGGAATCCTCCCCTCGGAAACAATCGCTCATCGGCCATGCACTTGTTTGAAGGAGAGATCTGTAGTACTCCAGCCCCTCCTCGAATACCTCACTTCATTTTGCAAGCATCGTTGCAAAGCTCTGCGAGAAACTCGGTATATACCAACGTGTCAACTGCTACTGTCTTCTTCGGCCGCTTTTACACCCGAGAATGCTTACTGCGCGACCGGTTTCGTCGCCACAGGGACCAAGAAGTTCCTAGTCTGGATCAAGGTCATAATCATCCATTCTTCAGTTGTATGTCTCCCTCTCCGTCTATATACTGCCTTTTCTCAAGGACATACATAGCTCTATCGAACAGCTTCAAACTCGCTGAAATGGAATCTACCTTGTCAACGACCTGGAATCGATCTTACCGACCTCTGTCCGCACGGCCCTCGCGCTCTGCAAGTAGAATGATTTGTTATCAGCACGGAGGAAGACGAGGCAGCTGAACTTGCCGTTCAAAATTCTATGGATATGATAGGAACATGAGCGTCGGCATGACAGATCTCAGTACTAGCGAGCAAGCAAAGGTAGCTTGGGCTCTCCGTCGTGGCTTTGAAAGATACTCGGTACGTGTCCCTTAACCGAAACCCATCGTTAAACCTGGTGTGGCTGCAGGTTTAATACCAGTACGTGCTTACACACATATATACCACCTCTCTTCGGCAGAGACTCGCCAGCCTCTGGACCCGTTTCTCCTGTAATGCTTCGTACTCCCATCCACAATCTGCCCAAAAAGAAAAGACCGCTGCAGGACCCAATTGCCTTCCTTCCAGAGTTGACCATTTCCTTGCAGAGTTGACCATTTCCTTCCTACTGAACACCAACACCTCCCAAAATGGTATCTCCATACACACTCTGGAATAGTTTCAAAGAGGACATGCATCCAGGAGCCGGACTCCCCACCAATAACATAGGTGCTGCCACCTCTTCTACATATACTACGAATGCTCTCACACCCGGAAATGCAAGCGCCACCGTGCCAGGACCAGACCCCTTCATCCGGCAATGACAACGACAACGATAACAGTAACAACAGCGAGACACATACCATGCCTATATGCACATTACATGTCGCTCCCCCCCGTTCGCGAGAGGCGAGGTGATGGAAGTCCCTACTTACGGATTCAGTCTCACATAGAGTCAATGGACGCGTACACGAACGCGGATCTACACATGGGGTACATTTAGGGTACACTCGAATCCGTCTGGAGGGGGTCAGGGACGACACGAACATTCCTACAAATGTCAGTCCTGTCGGCGTTAGTGTAGGCGTGGGGATATCAAGGGCCACGGTAAATAAGGTGCCGAAAAACGCAAGCCACGAGATCGCTTCTCCAGTTCTTGGTGCGATTACCATGCGAAAGAACGAAAAGAGATACTTGGCTCCAGATCAAGATAGACTCCTGCCGATACGATGAAACCCCCATCTCTTCTGCGCCCTCCTGAAGACGAACAGGCAGTGCATGATCTTTCCTGGTGTATTATTATACGCTTCCTGCAAACGGAACAAGTAGATCGATATACATCACACTGCCCTAGTCAGTAAGACGTAGTTTGGATCGGCACCACGGCAGAGTGGAATCCATACAGAGACTGTCTTCGGTTTGTTGTTTTTTTAGTGCATAGGTCGGTTGCTGAGCTGACAATGATTATCTATGCGGGTCTATACCCTCCCTAACGCACTGGCTATGCATAAATTTCTGCAGCGCCCACATGTTAATCTCGTGTTTCACCAGCTTCCCCGTCGCCATGGTCAGATGTCGGTCTGTTATGTGCCTCGATGACTACTCACCACCGCCTACCCCGCAAGGACCGTTTAGAGGCCCTATTATAGCTCAGGTTCACCGTTTCAACAAAGAACGATTTGCTAAACCGCATCTCCTATCTATAAACTTGACGGACAATATATCATTGTTATATGGAACTATCACCTACCCGAGATATTTCGCAGATATATAACGGCTCATTAGCAGAACTATCAGATTGGACCATTGATTAGGTCGTGTGTCGATGTCCATCAGTTTTAAATTATCTTAACGCTCATTATGCACCTTTGAGTTACCACTGTTGATGGGGGGTTCTGATATCCTGCCTACGTCAATGTCAAACTGCTGATCCTAGCTAATCTTGCCGCTCAACTACCAATGAGTTAGCTGAGGCCCACGACATCCCTACATTGAACGACGTGATGAACTCATGTTCAATACATATCGGATCATAGTAGGTTGTCTGCCGATCAGGAATTAAGTACCATACACAGACGCCTGACTAGAGGCTTTAAAACTGAAGCAAGACCGTCTCACATCCAATAACCCCATTCTCAGTGTGAAATGGACTTCGGCCTTGGCCTTGCTGATTTTACCTATGATCTTGAAAATATGCGGCGCAATGCCTATGTTGCCTGTATATTTTTCCCGCCCCCCGATGATCATTTACCGATGATTGTATCGTTGATTCACCCCCCCTAGACCCCGCAGCCACACTTTTCATTTATGATTCACTGTGCATGTTCCCACAAGAGGTATGAAATATTATGCTGCATTGTATCGAAACTGAGCTGGTCACAGGTTAAACATTTATATAGGTCGGTGCTTATTGCAAAGCAGATCTAGCTCCAGACATTCAATCATCACTGCTAGAGGGACATGGTCCACAATTCAGGCCATGTACATGCTACTTTGTGCTTGTGTGTTTGTGCACCTAGCATGAGGGCCCCAAGTCCCGAACTACCAATTGATAAAGCATCCTGACATCACGTAGCTTCTTTCTTCATAGTAAATCTTCCTCTTATCTATCCTGGATCAACTCTCTTATGGGAATGCCAGCATCCCAAATGAATTTCCTATCTAGATCAGTGAGTGGATGGACCAGTTGCATTTTTTTCACATTTCTGATGACAAATATGTAAGATGTGCGGCCCCCATGGTGGTCATTTGTTTGCTTGATTGAATTTACACTATGAATCTTTCCAGATGCGTAGGGTATACTTGGACCAGTTCATTCTGAGTAGTTCTCAAGGGTATCAATATGAAAATGGACTGCTGACCGTTATGATAACTTATTAAGTGTGTGGATGATGTTACCCCTATGGTAATGAAGGTATTACTCATCCTCAGGGTCCGTGCAATCTGGGACTATGATCTCAAAGGTAAACAATTTGGCTTGGTTGCACCCCATTCCATCTGAATGTCTGTGGCAGTCACAATTGTACTCGTATCCATCACAGCTGGTGAGCCTCCAATCCAAATAAAAGCTAGATCATACCCATGACAAAAATGGTGCAGTTGAGATTATTGTGTGTATTTCTTCAGTCCCTATTTAAGTTGACAGCTCACCCATAGTCCTCTCATCAGTTGGGGATCTTCAGGACAATCTTGAATAGTGTCTTTTTTTTAAAAAATTTTAAATCCAAGTCTATAGCCATATGTATGCAAATACAGTGACATAGCTAAGGGGTGTGCAGTAGCAGTCCCAAGAGTAATACTGAAACTAAGACTACCAACTAAGAGTCAATAGCAGAATGGAGAGAAGTTGTGCATGAAAGCAACAATGAAGTGGGTGACAAACCTGAAGCTGAAACACAACCAAGAAACCAAAACACACAAGTCTGAGAAAGGAAAACTATCATACAAGTATAGAGGGAATGAAGCTCATGTCAAATTACTCCCAGAATGCATAGTCATCATCCAGTTCAAGACCAAATGGCTCCATATCATCATCATCCCTCTCATTGTCTTCATGGAT
>MU151622.1:0-15581 GCA_015584085.1 Macrolepiota fuliginosa MF-IS2
ATTCAAAGGGCTTGTGCTCGATGACCCAGTCACCATTTTTTGCTCACGAAACAACAAAAATACAAACAAAAACTCAACTGCCCACAACGAAGAACCCCGACCAGCCAATAGCGGCAGTAACCTCAAACCTGCGTCCCCATACCTACTGGTATTACCGGCAACTCAAGGCGTGGGCTCCAAGTGAGTAAATGCGTGAAAAAACATGCCTATCAACATCTAACGAGCTTCAACAGTAGAATCACTTCACAGACAACTTCCGTCAATGCACCAGTGCCACAAAACCAGCCCAAAGATCAAACACGTTCATCGCAAAGGACAACACCAGCGACTGCGAGCCGACAACAATACGCTCCTCCTGGAGTGACCTCGCGGATAGCAGAGGACCAAGCCTCCAGCGCTGATGTTTTTCGCGAACCACATACGCCAATGGGCCCACCAATACTTATTCATTCCACAAACTCAACGTCACAACCACAAACACCTGTGATGCGCACATCAAGAGCCGTTGCAGGCAGCATTGCAGTCCAAACCCCAAATTCCAACAGATCCGTCCACAGACCACCCACCGCAACGCGTGTCGGACCACCATCGACATCATCTTCTCATCAAAAACTCATACATAACCCGACCCCCCTCACCTCCCGCCGTTATCACCCCTATGAACCCAACATCTCAAACATGACACGCCCCCAATCAACGCCAAAAACCCCCGCATTCCAAGTCAGCAATGACTTATTCAGCCCAAAACCTACACCCATCATTATATCCCGACGCACTACCCCCAAAAGCCGGTCCACAACACCATGGGATGAAATTCCTGGCTCGCCCTTGTTGGGTCGATCCCATGGCATTGAACATGCGTTGACGACCCACCATCTCGGATCTCCAATCGACCTCCCTGCTTCCCAACCTCAGCTTTTCAATCCAGCGAAGCGTCTAGATTTCTCAAGCCACCCACCCAATCAATCACCAGAAGCTGGGCCCAGCACTGGCTATTACTCACCACCCATGCGACTTGTCGGGAGGACGTTGTCAGGTTCATACATATATGAATCACGCAGTGGCAGAAGGTTTGAGACCACCGCACGATTGCAGGGTGGAGCATCCTCATCTTCCCCTGCTGGCCCAGTACCCGCCTCAAGTGAAATTCGTGTCAGCGCAATGGCCAGTCCAGAACACTCAAGACGGGGCAGAAAGCCGACACCATCACAATCTCAAGGCACTCAAATACCTTCAGATGATCACGAACCATCGCCAACGCCTGTCCCGAATCGTGCAAGAGTGCAACCTCAGCACACTCCGGTTCCCATAACTCTGACTCCATTGCCACCACGCTATGTCCCTCAAACCCCTGTGCGGTTGAACACGACACGTGACGACCATACACCAACACAAACGCCCATCAATGACTTAGAAGCCATTCAACACCACCCTACCGCCATACCTGTCCTTGACGGCGCACTACAAGATGTGCTTGATGGGATCCTCCGTGGACTCCAGGGCCCAAAGTGCCCGTTATGCTACTACCAGGGAATTGACCACCACCACGCCTTCGCTCACTGCCCAATCAATGCCCAGATGAAACTTGGCAATCAAAACGACGCCAAGTTCGAGCGGTGGAAGGGCGAGGTATTCGTAGCGACAAAGAATACGCACTGCTGGTCCTGCTTCATCCCCACCCTTGTAAGACTATGCTCGCGCATTCATATATTTAATATTGACAAATTCAAAGAAAATTGTCAGTCTAGGCAACAAACGCCACATCAAATTCCACAAAGGCCCACGCGGTTTTGGGTCTAACATAAAGCCCGGATGCGCGTACAAGGATACCATCTCCCCGATGATATACCTTGCGTGGCGGCTGGGACACATGCCGCAGCTGCTAGGGATGTACGCTGGCCTAGATGTCCAAGGCATCACCGCCAACCTCGACGCGTTCACCGCCTGGTTCGTTACATTCACACCCGGAGTCACACCACCCCCACTCCTTATCCTCAACAGCATCTACAAAATCCGCGGACTTCCGTAGATAAACAGTAGATAGAATGCGCAACAATTCGCTACACAGTACACTCGTTTTAACTTACAACAATGCCGCAGATACACCACATAAATACTGCTACTGCGATGATGTGCGACAAAATGCTTCAAGTAAGAACCGCCCAAGTAAACAAGTGGATACAGAACTCAGCAAGCATATCATCGCGTCTAGGACGTGTGGCACAAGCATCTTGGGACCCCCGCAAATGGTTGGGAGTGGGTAGGGATTTGATGCTTGGGTCAGGTGACTTTAGATACAACCGCCAATCTCATAATCTCATTCACGACTTATCCTCCATCGTCAACAATCAAACACTCATCCCCCAATTCACAAAGGTCCAATCGCTCAACCCCCACTGCTCTCGATTCACTACTCGATAATTTCTAGCTATCAGTACCGCATACAGTCCACCAAAATAACCTGGACAATGCCGTCGCAACAAGAGTAAGACAGCCCACTGTCTATGAGCCATTTGCCAGCATATGACGACGTTCGCAACAGATGTAGCATTTGCCATGAAGAACTTGGCCCCCTAAAAAAAAAGGACCGTCGCAAGCATCGCAGGCTGTGCGTCGGAAAATCTGTCGATGTATGGTACCCCATGATAGGCGCAAATGGCACCTCCACCCGTGTAACGCTGCACCGCCAAAGAAATTATAATTTCTATTGTATTCGTTGCGATGAGAGGACACGATCCCCTGACGATATTCGAGTGAGCGTTAAGTTGTTGAGACCGAAAACCCATGCACTAGTACTAAATTTGTCACACCCAGCACCATGTTAGGTCGTGCATTTACGAAATACAACCACCATCGCCGGAATCACCCACCGTCTCCATGTCCTCAGCACCATATACCGCCTCCTTCCAAAACATATCTGTGTCATCCGAAGAATATAATGCTACGATGGTCGCAGACCCAGCAATCATCAGCCAATATGGTCTGTCCTCACCTTCACCAGAACTACTTATCCTGGGAGAGTCCCCCCCCTTCCAGGACACCAAAAGCTATACCTATAACCTCGCCGAGTATGCAGCCGAACTCAGGGACACATGTCCTCCGATCTCAGCCCGATCTCCTTCCGCCACATCGACCAATGGCTCTGCTGCCCACAGCCCCCACAGCTTCCCCTTGCCGGTGCCCGAGATTTCCGTTACAAAGTCATTGGACGCCGATGAGGACTCGGTCTCTCCCCCGGATGCCAACGAGGACACGTATTCCGACAGCCATTACTACTCTGATTCCGACCACTATGTCGAGTTTGCACCTGAGGATGCTGAGGCCGTCCTCATCAGCGATCATAACAATCCCGCCATTCAGCATGTAGTCTGGCGTTTCACTTGAGTGAGGTAAGCAGCTCTCCTGCTCGCCCTCGGCTCTAAGTGCTCACATCAAGAACATCATTCGCAGAGTCGCAGCAGACATGAAGCGCCCCCGCATGTACTATACCACCCATCATTGCACCAGTTGTAAATCATTTGCCAGACGTCTTCGAGCACCTGAAAATGCTCTACCTCACCACTCCGACCACGCCCCCTCCACACAGGACGTCAACCAAGAAACCTTGAGACCTGAGGATAACGAACACGAGGGGGTTTATATGCACTTCAACGGCCATCATCCAATAGACGTACAACGTAGTACCGTAGACTGCTTTAATCCAAAATAATTGCCCCACATCCCCACTTCACAACGCCGTCATCCTGACTTGAAGAAATCACTTTGAAGGATGATGATGTCTTATTATGACATCACCTTCAATTCGACAACCTACTTTAAACCTCCGTCTCCAGTTCCCCCATCCATCCTTCACACATCCCCAACTCGTTCAAGGCCCGTCATTCCACGCCCACCAACTGCTTATCGCCGGTTATAATGACCGGCATAAAATCGTTGTATGTCCCTTCTGGTATCGTCCCTGTATCATGATATGCTAACACTTCACCAAGATGCGAACATTGCCGCCAGACCCTCTCATTTAAAAACGAGCAGAGCGAAGCAGACCACAAAATAAAATGCGCCGACAGGGCATTGCTTGTGTTCTACCCACTCCAATCCGACCATGAAATCTTCGTTTCGTGTGTTGTCGCTCGGGAGGCCGATGGCGAGTACAAATGCGCCCGCTGCAAAAAGCGAACAAGCAACAAACAATACCTACACGTAAGTCAATGTATGCACTGTTTGGACGGTTCTCATAGAAGCACACCATTAGGAGCATGCCGGGAGATGCTTTGGCCCCCGGGAGGAACTAATCGAGGCGCTTCCATCGTCGCCTACGCCCTCCCCGCCCCCCACACCTTTGGGTTATACAAAGATACCGCGGGAACCTGCGCCGTTTCCATATATCTCGCCCTTGAATACGCCCCACCGATCATTGAAGCGCTAGGAATGAACTTGTCCGAATTCGAAACTTGTAACATACACTAGGTAGACCGGCATGGTAATCGCAGAAGAGCCCAGTCGCTTGATGCATGCGCACGGAAGCCCAGGTATCTAACGGTCCAAAGGTAAATGAAGAAAAAAAGTACACACAGGGAGCGCTCATCAAGATGGGCGCCCGTGGCAGCACTTAAGAGCAATGACCCCGTGCCCACACGACGCAAGCATGTTGTGGAGACTCCCACTGTAGCGATTCACGGGGTATCAAGAGATAGGGATACGATAATTGATGGGCCTTACAATTGATATTTAAGGAGCTCAAGTCCTGGATAATCTAACGACCATATAGCCAAGTGGTGAACGCATGCGATACGCGGACGGACAGGGTTCGACTCCCTCGTGTGGCATGAAAGGAACCCCCGGCTAATTTTTTAAACCAACCCTTAATTATATTCGTTTAAAGGCGTGGGACTGAGAAACAACAGGTGCATACAAACAACAGCCGCTATTGCAGAACTGACCTCTTCGCCCACCAGCAAGGACCCAATGCCCACGCCACTCAAGCCTCAGATCATCAGTCGCTGAGCCACGGCAACTCTTGGTCGGCCCCTTATTGCATTGCACAAACACCCGCAGGCTTCGCAAATGCGATGCACGCCGACAATCCATGCCCGGGACACACCTTGTGATTGCTGAACAGACCGACAGCACGCGCCTCAAACCTGGGGCAGTGCGTTCGTCGTGTGCGTCTCAAACACCACCAGTTGTGCTCCAGGGACAGCTTCCCCTCGGCGTTCGGAACCCGATCTCTCGCCCGACTTTCGCGACAGACAAATCCCATGCCCACAGCGCCGCGTTTCGTCCTTCCTTTGAGAAACCTAAGGCACACCAGATCCACAACACCCCGATTGGCTTGTCCCATCCCAATCTCACTGCGTGCGTTCGCCACTGTCTGCTTAAATTCGTTTATTCATTGATGGAGGATTGGATTAAACAGCACGCATCCAGATCCTCTCCGCCAGCCAATTGCCGCGTAGACCAGACTGACTGCCCGCGAAGAACGGGGTGGGAAGGGTTGGTTACGAACCACCTTCCCCGTGGATATCGTCGTCAACGTGGTCGGCTCACGCCCAGACTCCTCACCCATCTCCGCCGAAGCGCTTTCACCAACTAGGTCGTGCTGCTCCTGCTCTGCAATCTGTGCCTGAGAAGCCATCCGTTGTATACTTGAATCGTGAGTACGCAAATCTTTTTTTCCCCCCATAAATCCAATTTCTCACGCCCCGCAGTCGCTCAACACGGGTCGCCCACCATCATTCTCACTCGCCTACGTCGACTGTAGTTTTGATGCCCTGCACGCCGTGGTCAGGCTACAGGACCAGCCCTTGGCGCGTCACCATGCTGCTACCCTGCAGAGGGAACCGCTTAATGGGTAGGTTCATTGCACGTGCCAAAAAACCATCTTGTGTGCAGGTGCATGGCAGGCTCAGACCCGCCGCTGGTTTCATTCCGCCTTTCAATTCCCTTGGCGCAGGTGCCCTCTCCGGAAGCCGAAGGATTGTTGGCGAAGCCCCTCTTGCGGACCCCGGGATAAGGCACTCGCCGCGAAAATCATTGCATTACGCGCACCTGCCGAGCGAACCTGACCGGGGAGTTGTGAGGAAGGAGATATATTCGGACGAGACGATCATTGATACAGGGCTGGGCGTTTACGGGCGCGATCCCCTTGCTATTATCGCGACGTAAGCAATTCGCGCATCTCAAGTTTAAATTGGCTGATCGACCTCCGGTAGGCAACCCGCGGCTGCGGGCTAACCTGATCTCTCTGCTTCGCACGAAATCCGGATGCACCCCGACCAGGTATCTACTGGAATGCAACATCCAGGGGCTCAACAACCTGTCATTTCCATCACGAATACGCCATGGGAGCGACCTGCGGTTGGAATAGAAAATGTCAGAGACAACCTTGGGCCTAATCTAGCGCGCAATGAAAACGCGCGCAAGCCTGATGACCACGTCTTTATATATGAGTGGAAGACAGGGAGATTGAAGATGGTGTGCGTCAAATATAACTTTTTCTTCATCCTGCCGCTTACCCACCGCCTAGAAATTCAGCGCGCCACGTACCTCGGTCTCCTGTTTCTCACTCGGGACATTTTTTTTACCCTCGAATACAAATACTGGCACGCTGGAGTACCGACGGATCCCATGCAACACGCCAGAAGCCACCCCCCATCAACCGTTCTTCACCCTTGCTCTCCCCCAACTCAGACAAGACAGAACGTTTGGTCACATGTCGTGCCGTGCAGAACCCAATCCAAGTACCAATTCTTACTACTCACCAAGGCCATTCTATGCCGACCCCCGCCACGCCATAGCTGTTTTCAAAGTCACCGTCCGTTCAGGAGTCCGCCCAGAACTTCCCGTAATCTTCCATCATCCCCATTTATCATCTACCTTCGTTTTCTTCGTCCATCGCATTTCGCGCCTGAACCGCCTTGTCCAATTCTCAGGACGTGCCTCCGAGGATGATGAGCCGCCTGCCAACCCTACAGCAGATGGGGTCAGCCCAATTGTCGACGGTTTGCAGCAGAGGTTTTCTCGACCCGTTGGGTCACGACCGCAGCCGGTTAGCGATGTGTCATACCAGATATGGGGACGGAAAGCAACAAAGCACCTATCGCCCTGCTCAACTTTAACCAGATGGACGCAGCGAGGGTCCTGGTCACAGAGAGGCATGATCGAGCGGCGAAAAATCAGCAGGATATCCGGAAGGTGAAGGGGCGCGAAGCAGAATGGGCGCTGAGACATCAAGCTGTGGGTCAGAGTGGAGGGTCTGGGGGCATAAATCGGGGCGAGGATGGCGACTATCATGAGGAGTCGGTGGACATACTCTCGGAGTCTGGCGAAGGCGGTGATATGTCCAATTCCTCTAGTACTGGCTTAGTAGAAGTGGAACGACTTGCGATCTAGGCATCGGCGCCGAGTGAAGGCTATGCAACTTAGCGATGCGCTGGATGACTCACGAAATTTTTTCGCAAGCTTCGTTTACTCCAGTTTGTTGTACACGGTGTATTTGGTATGGAGGAGGTGCGCCTTCCGCGGTGTATTGTTAGGTGAGGAAAGGGTTATTGGTCTCCAAGTGCGTATACAAACCTCTCCTTTTCGACCCCCACTGATGCCTGCATTGTACGCAGACAAATGTGATGCAACGGACAACCAAGGTGCACATGTATTCCGTTATGGATAGTTTAAGCGTTGGCACCGGCGCTATGTTTGATGTCTTGCTCGGTGGAAATGTATTAGCTAACCCTCCTGCCAATCCGTCCGCGTATCGCATCACAATCAATCTTTTCTGTCATGTTTCGCTTGTTAAATTGCGGAACACCAATTATCTCTTCATACCGGCGATGCGCAGCCAAAAGAAGCTGCTGAGCCCGACAGATCGAATGCGGTTTTGATTGTCTTGCCTGAGCGCCACATCCCTGTTGGGATTGATGAATACAAGGAGGTAGCTTGACTTTGAGATTACAAACACAACGCGCCATGGCTCGACCACCCGTGGCAAGAATTAAGTTAAACAGCATGAGATACCATCGTCCACTGAACAGACCCTGGAAACAGAATCGGATCGTTGTTCATGATTCCAAGGATGATTAAGTACCCACCCGCTTCCATCGCGACCATTGGTGCCAGCCATCTATCCTTCCAGAAGCCACGCATTGCGTGGTCGCGATTGACGCCATGAGACCGACGGACTGGACTTGAGGAATAGCGGATCCGATGATAAATGCCATGGGATAGACCAGGTCTATTAACGATCAATGAAAGGCACGAAGCACCAACCAATGCCCCAGTATATGCAAACGAGAACTAAAGGCTGGTGAGACTTCAAACCTTATAGACAGCGGACCGGACCAGATAAGACGACCTTTTGACGCCATAAGCCTGGGACCTTTCAGGTTGTCCTCAACAATACCACGATACACAACCTCTGCATAAATGCTGAATAACATCTCCAATACGAAGAATCCTTTGACCCACTTGATTCAATATTACCATACAAACTGGTCGCGATGGTAAGGGACAGTAGTGAGAGAACATTACCTAGAGTGTTGTTGATATCAAACTCGAATTGACCCAGCGCAATGCAGGTTTGTTAATAAGCAAGAATACCTATTCAATGAGGAAGGCAAGCCAGATTGAGTGAGAAGGGGATATTTCGTGCAGCAATTCCCGAGCCTGTCCTGCGTGCATTGACTACACTTGGTCAATGCACACAGG
Organism: Macrolepiota fuliginosa MF-IS2; assembly: GCA_015584085.1. NCBI lineage: Eukaryota > Fungi > Basidiomycota > Agaricomycetes > Agaricales > Agaricaceae > Macrolepiota > Macrolepiota fuliginosa. Next base: position 8,704 of record MU151622.1, read on the forward strand.
TTGGTGCGACCAAATACTTATATGCGGTCTTCATACACTGGCCTGCGTACATTGACTATATTTAGTCAATGTATGCAGGCCGAGTAGTACTGGTACTGGTAGTACGGTTCGCTACGATTTGACGCCATCGAAGTGGTTGTGTGGGTCTCCAGCCGTATTCCCACCTCCACCATTAAATCGTCCCCCTGCCTGACGGCTTTAGCCAAAAACTCACGACTCCTCCCTGCATCCAAATGCTTCACGCAACCCGTCTCATACGGGGTCCTGTTTGATCTTGAGACCGTCGAGGCGCGGTCGGTTACTGTTCAACTATTGGATCAACATTCCTGAGCTGGTTGGGTACCGATATGCCGCTGCAAAATTGAGGTCAAGTGGGAGGTTGAATTGGACAAGGTTGGTCTCGGGTGGGGGAGACTGTATATTGGGGCTGTCGGTTTCAATAGGCGCGCTCGGGTGGAATGCAAGGTCTGGTGGACGACACCAGTCACACAGAGCGACCGAGTCATGGTTTTCGTTGCAAAAAACCGGGCCCGATGTTTGGACCTTCCCTCTCTCACATAAACCTATAAGCAAGCCAACAATTAATCCCATATACACATCGATCTGATGCCGAATGTCCTGATGTAGGAAAGGCTGATACCAGGATTGTGCAGCGAACGTTGAAAACATCGTTACATAGATGCGCTCGCGATTAAGGTATTAAGCCCGTGCTCGCCTAATATCATTCCTACAGCAAGTCCACAATCAACGTCATGGGTCCAGCCAAGGAAGCGCAGAAGGCCCTGCTGGACAGGCCATCTGACATGCCTTCCTGGCCTGACTGACTCAGACTTGATCAACAGAAAAAAAAAGCTCCACTCAAGGATGAGAAGTCCCAAAGGTAACAGAAGAGCCAGAGAATAGCCCAGTGTAACCAGACAAGCCCACACCTACGACTTCATGCACAGAGCTGGTGCCAGTGATTTGGAGATTGACCTAGTTAAAATTTGAGTTGACGGCGTCCCCTCGTGCCCCCACAAAATTCGTCATTGAAGAGGGTTAACCCACTAAATTTCGATGACACCGAGCCTGATTTTCTCGTTGCTTGTACGATTCGGAAGATCCGGATGATTCAAGGTGGGACCAATCGAAGCGACCCTGAAGTATTTTCTAGTTATTCCTGTGTAGTGTAATAGCTTACTTGTCTGTGCATAAAAGGGTTCCACCGACCCTGACGTACGCAGTGATAATGGTAACAATCCAGTCTTAGTTCGGGCGAGTGTCATGTGGGATGGAACTGCTGAACATGCTGCAAACACAGATATTGAGTCGACTCACGTTTTTCTATATGATGAACAAGTTGTCGCACAGCTTCTCGAGCGGGTCTTCATAACCAATGAAGAAGCAGACAATTAGCCGACCAATACGAGGTCCGAAAAATGTTGGTGACTGACATTGTACAAGCTGTAATTCAGGTTTGGGGTCAAACGTAGGTAGAAGTACGTCCGTGGCGGAATATCGTACAAATCATAACGCCGTTAGCAAGACATGCAACGGAGGCGACGCTGCCCAACCCACCATTGAATCCCGCTCGTTCGCGATTGTCCCCATCACGCTCTCAGCCAAGGATTAATCATGGAGCAAGTGTGCAAGGAGTAATAATTAAATACCGAGAACCCGTGTCGGGTGTAAAATTTTGACATATATATCCTAGTTAACGATGGCGAACACAGAATTGGTATCTTCGCAGGTCAACCCAGTTATTCAAGAACTCATTTTTCGTATTCGGGGCTGGTCTAACACAGCGTATAAGTAAAAGACATGGCTCCAGGTTCGCAGCAACTCATCGATCGCGGCTCCGACCTCTTCCATCATCCACCTTCGGATTGCTGCCCAGCACAGGTCAAACAGTCACACAACCCCAAACGTCGCCCGAAGAAAACTGTATGACCAAATCAGAGATCTGATCAGTGTCGACGAAACATTAACTCCTACAAACCAAAAATCAGTTCAAACCACCCCAAACAAACACCAATAGACGACTCACCTCCTGAAATCAACTTAAGCCCATTCAACAGCGCAAAGACACAGAAAAGCTCCAGCGTCGACATAGAAGGCTTGAGGTGCTTGTTGTACACCATCATCGAGTTGTATGTCGCATAACAATGCGACGCAATTTTGTTGAGTTCAGTACTCTGGAATCGTCCCGACGAGTGCTCGTACTTGATAAGTTGGCATTTCTCAAGTAACACTGCAGCAGAATGTACGATATCCTCCCTCTTCTGGGTGAGCCCAGCTTCGTCTTGGTAATCGATGCCTACACCGTAAAGCCCGGGATCCTTACGCATGCGAACATACCTATAAAAACACTATCAGCTCGGAAGGAAAGAGGGAAACGAGTCAAAGACTTACAGATAGGTATATCCCAACCACTGCACCGCCTCGTCCCTATTCCTAATCGTCCCAGGCACAACCTCCGCATTCAGATTGACCGCCAGCTTCGCCACAAACTGACTCTCGATCAGCGAGTGCTGATTCAACAAACTCAAACAATGCTGCAGCTCCTGATGATTCGTGATGATCACACCCTCTCCAAACGTATCATACTGCGGCCGTCCCACACGCTCAAGCATGTGAAGGACATCCTGGCTCGGGGGCTCGGCCCAACGACCCTTTTCGGGATTGTATATCTGCGTGCTTTTGATGATGACCGAATGCGCGGGGAGGTTGACACCCCACGCAAGCGTAGCCATGGACACGAGCACCTGGACGTGACCCTCAGAGAAAAGGTCCTCCGCAAGCGTACGGTCCTCGCGGGACATCCCAGCATGATGAATAGCGAATCCGAACAGGAGGAGGTCGCGCAGGCTGGGATCCTTTGCATTGGAGGATTCCTCAGTCAGAATTTCGTGTGTGGCACCTTCGGGTTTAACGAATTGCGTGATACCTTCTCCACGGCCGTGTCGCGGAAAATTTGGCGGTTTTAGGTGTCTCTTTACGAGAATGGACGAAGGCGAGGGTTTGATTCTTGCCGGCTTGATCGAGGACCTTTTCGTAGCAGACCTCGTTCATAATTTGGGACCGCTTGATTGCCTTCTCTGTGATTCCGACGAATTGTTGTTGGAGGGCACAGGGACGATACGTAGCATCAAAGCAGAACAGGCCCTTCTTTTCGTCGACGCGGAGGAAGGTGGCGGCATCTTGGTAGTGGGAGAGGGTGGCAGAGAGACCGACGAGACGCACATAATCGTTGGTCTGCTCCATGCGGGGGATAGTACGGGAAACGATAGCCTCGAGGACGGAACCACGATCGTCATGGAGAAGGTGAATTTGGTCGATAATAATAAGACGAACTGGGTTGGTATAGCTGGTATCGGTACTTTTGCGGGTAATGAGATCCCACTTCTCGGGAGTGGTGACGATGATTTGGATTTCGGATACTTGTTGTTTGGTCATTTGAGAATCGCCTGCGAGTTCGCCAACTTTGATACCGAAGACCGGTGGGCACACAGAGATTCGGGTGCAGCATCCGCAGCGCTCCATGCGACATCCCAGACCTAGTCTCCAAGAGCAGCATGAACGGTAGACAGCATGGGTTCATACACCTCACGTGTCTCCGCCGACCACGGTCGATAGGTCAAACCCTCCACCTCCTGCGCAGCCTGACAATGCCCGTATATCCAAATCCTGCCATGGCCTCCCGCCCCACCTGCTTCTCTGAAAGCTTGTGCGCATCCGCCGCCTTTTTCCTCTTCTCGTCGATGTCCTTTGGCGCCTGGTGGGCGACACGCGAGCCCATTTGCCCAGGGACCACGCAATACACGAGCGAAGTCGGTGTGGGATTGCCTTGCCATGGTAGTCGATCCGATTACTGTAAAGTCCGTGATCCTCAAGCATACGAACGTACCTACAAAACTGATCAGCCCGAAATTCAAGGGTAAATAAGACAGACTTACAGACACGTACACTTCGACTGCTGCAACGCCTCGATCCTATTCCCAATCGCTATCAAGCACAGCCCCTGCCCTCGAATGATCCACCAATTTCACCACAAATCCAGTCCCAATCGGCAACCGCTAGTTCAACGTCTTTGAGCCGGTCGGGTGCCGATACAGCACCGCAAATGACACGGCGGCATGGTGTCTAACGGGTAGGAGATACGTCGGACAAAGTCGGCTCAGCCGAGGGCTTCAATCGGTAGGGTCGGATGGAACATGCAGTTTGGATGACGACGTCAAGGAGCTGAACTGGGGCCCATGCTTGGGCCTTCTCCCTGTCGCTTAAACCCTGTATACAATTTAACCCTTGATCTTATACATTCGAGTATTTAAAGTCTTACTGGCATCCTGCTGTCTTCAGCTTCCGAATTGCGCGCCTTGTGCTTCGTGTGAAGTCGCTATGAGAGGGGTGAACGAAAGTGAACCTATGCACCACGTGACGACCTAGCGACGACCATCAGCTACCCGTTCAGCGTCGTGGCTAGCGGCCTCTGGCACACTCAGCAATGTAAGTTCTTCAGGTCTCCTCAGACAACGACTCTTACCATCTATTACCCAGATTATGGGTCCGATGACGTGGAGAGCATCGATTATCGGAGAAGACCTCAAGTGGCTGCCGCCCAGACTAGCGGCATTGTACCCCGCCTGAAAATGCACGTATCCCCTCAAACTTTCTTGCGTCCCACTCCCCCTCATCAAGATCTTTCGAACGAATCTAGAACTGTAGCTACATGACTACTGTGTGATGCGATGGATGCAACGCTATGACCACCACCATCAAGAAGGACCTATATCCCCACGAGATCCCGACCTGTACTCGCGATCTAAAGCGATCCAGAAAGAGCTCGTCGGCCTGATTCCAACGCGCTATCGTGCAAAAGATTTGGCCGACCCGTCCAAGAACGGTGGTCTTGGCTGGCCCAAGCTGGCGTGTTTCCAACGCTAAACACACGATATCTCGGTGGCAAAGGTACGTGGCTTTGTGAATCTATTTTTTACTAAATTGTATCCTCAGCAGCTTCCTAATGAACCCATATACACGGCAGGGCGATGAGTACAAGAGCCTACTCAACATATGTTGAAACCATGACCAGGAGAGCACCGACTACACACCGAACGACCAAACCAACCTCCCCGTGGCAACCACCATCCGATAACGGTCAATTAGACGATTTCAGCGAGGTACGTCTCTATGAAATTGAACAAAAACTGGCCTCGCTATTAACTTGTTTGACTTAGGAACGAGTTCTCGATAGAAAACATTCGATATCTCAGGAACGAAGGCACGCATTCACGCAATATTTTCCCCATCTTACTCACTCTTCCTGTAGCTTTCTAGCGATATCTCACGCGTACCAGTGCGACGACTTAAGGCCCCGGAGAAAGGCCAACTTCACCGGGAGCAGCAAAGTTTCGGGCACACTCGGCGCAAAACAAAACCAATTCCGGCTATTCGGCCACCAACAGAAAGCCCTCGCTTAGGCGAAGGTGCCGAGCCCACCCATGAGGAAATCGGCGGCCGTGGAGGCACGGTACGTGCTTCTTTCTGGGCCCGAGATAATATTGTTGAGAAATAACCGGGCTATCGCCTGGTACCATTTCAGACTTATTTATGACGTTCTCGGCAAGAATTCTGATGAGCGTAAGCGTACCCGACAACGGGCAGGTAAGTAACCCATCAATTTCAAGTGTCAGTATGCTAATGAAAGTGTGTAGGTGGTTGAGAGAGTGTACACACGATGTACATGCAATGTATGCAAAGTGTATGCGGCGTACGTGCCCCCTCTCATGTTCTTGTTTCTCCGTCTAACCTGGACCCTCTCACCACAGGCACAATGGGCATGAAGATCTCGAGAACTGTGCAGTTGGTTGGGATATTGAGGATGAGTTGGGATGTGTGCTCTGTTGAGGTATGGGCATCAAGTCTGAATAGTGTAGGGATGTTGGTCATGTAATGGGTAGAAGGAGGACTAGGTGTGGATTGACAATTGACAAGTGAGTGTATGACCGAAATTGAAGACTCATAATATGATTGTAATGGGAGAAGTTCTGGAGTTGAAGCTGAATTGGCAGCATATATATGCAAGTGAGAAGGTACTCTAGATACTCTATGATGAAGGGACAATATGATGACAATAAAAGTGTACATTGAAATGAGTTTATTGGTGAGAACTTGTATCAAGGATGAGGTAGATAGATGAGAGGACTTGGCTGAAGAATATGATAATGAGAGCTAATTGCAATGAGTGAAGGGTGTGTTGAGAGTAGTGATTAAGATGAAATTGCGAGGTGAAGTATAAGGCAAGGAGTGATAGTAGGAGTATGGTTGATGTGGTTGTACTTATGATTAGTGATGTATGTTGATGTAGGGCTAGATGGAAGATACAGCTTACATATGGGTAAGGATACTGTGATGGATTAAGGTAGGGATGAAATGAAGTTCTGAATGAAATAGATATTGACCAGGCAGGAGATAAGGGTAATATGATTGAAGAGTATGTAGAGGAAATGAAGCTAGGTAATGTAATGATGATGACAGCAAACTACTATGAGATAAGTGGTGACTGTATTATGTTAGGGTTAGGGGGGAAGTGTGCACTAAAAACAACGATGAGCTACGGCGATTGAGCACAACGGTGTCAGGGATTAACCCGACACAACCCGTTTCGTCATAAAGACTCATCAGGCGCTCGTACGTAAGCCGTATAAACAACAACCAACATAATCGATAACAAATTTTACCGATTATCGATAAGCGCCGACGTGGGCGCTTAATCCGTGGAACGATTAGTAATTAACTCTGCAAAAATCTGAAAAATTCGAATAAAATACTCATCCAGACACGCGATATGACGTCGCGGGTTAGGGGGGAAGTGTGCACTAAAAACAACGATGAGCTAC
>MU151624.1:0-10582 GCA_015584085.1 Macrolepiota fuliginosa MF-IS2
TAGCTTTGCTCCTTGCCCTTTTGTGTGTAGTCTGAGTGAGGTAACAATGCAGCATTATGTAGTAATGGACTTATACTATGCATCATGGGACATTGGACTCTTCATAGAGTATATAAACCCCATGTATTCCTACTATGCAATCCAGTTCTCTCTCTTCTATCGAAGCGTTTACAAGCACAACTAACAACTCTAACAAGTAAGTCTCCAGTCACCCTGTTTACACTATGCACTGGCATGTTCTGCTTTCAACAACACAGTAACTAGCTATAGTATTTAAAGAGTCTGTGCAAGTCCATGACAAGGTCATGTACATAAAGGTAAACAGTGAGTAGTAAACTATTAATACATGCACCATGCTGTAAGTGTCTGTTTATCCCAAACACAAGTAATCAACAGAGGACAAGATAGCATCATGAGCAGAGACATCAGATCTGATATATGTATATAGAAGTCCAGATAGGTAGAGGTAGAGTCTGACTAGGGTGGAGGATGATGGATTGGCAGAGAAAAGGATGATGAGGCTGTGTATATTCGTAACACTTTTCCCAATACATGGTGCTTCAGGATTGATAAGGAAGGTGTTTTTGATAGAGAAGGGTGCATCATGAGAGCTATGCACTCCTTAATGACTAGTGGTAGCATTGATGACCCTGTATTTGAGGCAAGGGCAGTCAAATTTGTATTGAAAATGGTGGAGTTGTGGTTGAGTAATGCAGTTAAGAATGGCTGCAATCTCAGACAATCTGAGCTTGACCAAGCAATTGGTGAACTTACAAATGTAGTAGCATGCACTGAAGTAGGCACTCTCCCAGTCACCATGGATGGCAAGGATAATGTCCCCCTTGTCATCTGTATGAGCCATCAATTTGGACAAACATATGTTGAAAACTGTCCAGACAAAGCCATTAGGAAGCTGGTCTTCCCTGCCCTCCCACAATCCTCCCCCACCCTAGAACCCCCCACACCCCATACCATCAAAGTGCATGGCAAAGGCAAAGAAAAAGCACCTATGCCAACCCAAATCACCCAGTCATCCATTGAGTGGACCAAAGAAGATGACTGGAACCTAGAAGCTGGTCTAGCTGCAAGCAGAAGAGAAGCTGTGGCATGTGCAAGTGGAGAAGCAAAAGCTGGTCAGTCTTCAAAGGAAACTACCAATGTGGTGATGGATGATGCTCCAGCACCAGCTGATGTTGCACCTGTCACTAATGTCACAGGACCCTCCTTTGGGATCAACCCAGAGATCAAAAACCTTGGATCTAAGCCAGTAGCACCCAAAAAGAAAGGGGAGCTCACATGGTCCACAGTCATCACAAAAGGAAGGGGAAGCAGTAGACACCCCCCAATAGCACCCATCCTGAAGGGCAACCAATTCAAGCCAGGACCATCCCCAACTGGCAAATATACTGTACATGGGGTTTATATAGGCTACTGAGAGTCCAATTGTCCCACAATGCATAGCTATTGTCCATTACTACATAGTTACCTTGCTATGACTACACACAATAAGGTGGGAGCAAAGCTATGCTGCAAGTGGAGACAAGCATATTGTATCTAAGAATAGAAACATAATTGATAGATCTACTAAGACAGATTGATGTCTGAGATCATATCTTTGGACCAACCTAGCAACTATCATCACATGAGCAATGAGCACTTGAGTCATGTGGTTCTCAGGGTGTTTCACTGTTCCCAGTTCAACAGCTTCAGATCTTCTTGAACACTTTGGATACAGTTCAGAAGACTGGCAACTGATGTACTTGGCTCAGGTTGCAGAGGTGGCAGAGGATGTCCTCCAGATGGAGGTGTGGCCCCATTAAAGAATGCTGGGTTAAGGCTGTTGAATGGGTATTGCTCCGAGTCATCAGAGAGGTGGATGGTGGTAGGCTGCAAGGAAGTGGGTGAGGATATGTCACTTGTGGTGAGGGTATTGTTGGAAGGGATGTGGATGAGACAGGGGTCAATTCCATCCATTGGCCATTGTTCCTGGAGGAACATCTCAAGGTCCTTGTTGAGGTCCTTGGTTGATTTGTCCATGAGGGGGGAGTAGTCATTGTAAGTGTGGTCACTAACATTGTCAGACACAGGTTGTTATGTTGAGATGGTGTTTTTGATTAGAGCCAGTGTTTCATTTTATAAGATAAAAGGATCTCTGATGCATGGGGTACAAGTCAGTCTTTGGGCTCCCATGTGTTCTCTGAGTTGGAGTATCCTTTCCATTTGACAAGATAGGAAAGTTGGCTTTGGTGGTATCTGTGGTTAATTATGTCTTCAACTTTGTATTTTTCTTGTCCATCAATGATATCTGGTGGTTTGGCCTCAGGTTCAGTGTTGTTCTGTTTGGTTTTTTGATGCCATTTGAGGAGTGATACATGGAATACTGGATGTATTTACCATGTCTTTGGAAGGGTGAGTTTGTAAGTGAGAGGTCCATTCTGTTTCAATACAGGGAAGGGTCCATAGCATTGAGGACAAATCTTAGATGATCATTCTTGAATAGGAAGGTTTCTAGTGTCTAACCAGACACTGTCTCCTTTCCTAAATGTTTCAGATCAGTTTGGGCATCATAATGCCATTCATTGCATATTTTTGTGCATGATGTCAACCACTGTTTGTCAATGTGTATCCAGATCCTTGAGTTGTTCATTGACAGCAGGTGCATTGGTCTTTTGTTATGATTATGATTATGAAGATTCATCTTATCTCATTGATGTTAAAATTGTCACATCAAAGTCAATAACTATTCTTGATATTGCAATCATGACTATGTTCTATTTTGATATCTTTATCTTTATCATGAATCTTCTAGAACATCAATCTATTTATATACATGTACTAAATATAGTTTCTATATTTGGACCTCCGAAATTATTCCCTTCTGATCACACCTTGTGATCATCTATACTTAGATAGAAGTGTCCTTGAGTTATACAGTTCTTCCTGTCAGTTCCTGAGTCAAGCTTCTTGCCCTAACAATCTCTTCTTAGGAACAGAAGCCCTAAACCCTATGTGTTATTAGTTACATCTTGTACATGTATATAAGCAGGTCAAAACCACCATGTAGAAACCATTGTTTCTACTTGGTTAGGTGGAGACTCAATAGAGCCTTTACTCAAGGGTTCAGCTGTCCCAGATACCTAAATCCTGGGGAGCCTAGCTAACCTAAAGACCAGCTTTAGACTAGCAACACAAATGGGTGACTTGGTGAGCCTTGTTCAACACTGGATGCAAGGCAGAGATTATAGAGAAGTTCACAACTCTAAACCAGGGTTCCTAAGTTGAGCAAGTGACTATAGGATTTAACCAAGAATAGATTTGTATGCAACTTAGAAGAATCAAAACTTGCATTTTTGATCTTCTTGTACAGGCCTATTTATCGTAAACTACTAGTCCTAGTGTGCTACTGTTTACTAACTACTAGAAGGTCCTGATATGTCCAATAAATGATTGAGGAGAAACTAAAGTACAATGTAGAATAGTCCATAGCATACTTCTACATATAATTGAATAGTCCAGAAGGCTATAGAATGATCCTACCTAGTCTAATTGCATATCTGAATCTTCTGAGTCAATGGTAGAACATTCTGCTGAGGTAGAGAAGGTAGAGGATGACTGCAGACCACTCAAATATTCAGAAGGTGATGGTGAGAATGATGACAAGGTGGATGCTGTGGAGGAAGAGGAGGAGGAGGAGGAGTATTCTGGGTGATACCCTGACAATGCTAGATAGTCCTCTTGTATGATATCTTGGAGATAAGGCTGGGAGGGGTGGTGGTGTGTGCACTCTCCATCATCCATCATCTTTAATATGATCTTGGGAAGTTCTTCAGATGAGTAGATCATATAGGGGTGTAACCACATGGTGCAGGAGTCAACTAAGGGATAGGGGTGCCATCCCTGTAATATAGATGCTGCCCAATCAGTGATGAGGATCAGGAGGACTTCTCCATTGGCTACCATGTGATTATAGGGTGAGGAGGACATAGCAAGGCAAAGGATCTCATTGATGTGTATGTCATTGTATACAGGGGGAAGAGGGGTGATCCTGTAGTCAGAGGTATGGCCAGATATCATCAGAATGAGTTGTTGACCAGGGGGAATTAGTTTGTGCTCCTCAGCACCCATAACATTTACTCAACTACTAGAAAGGATAACTAAGTGCTTAATTGCCCTGAACTCACTCTCTACTAGTTATAATCACTTTGAGTGCTCTAACTTGTGTTACACTTTGTGTTAACCAAGAAGGAGTCCCCTTTGATATGATCTGTGGATATGTATTGCTCCAGCTTAGGACCAGGCCAGAGTCATTGTAACACTTATATACTACAAGAGGAAGTATAAGAATAACTGTTCTAGAAAGGACAGTGACTACACATGAGTCATTCTGACTGCACTTATCCTATATAGGTATAGAAAGAAAAGAATGGAATGGAAAGGAATGAAAGGAACTAATTATAGTTCATTCTGGAACATTCTTCCAGTGATGTAGGATTACCTGATTTAGTGACCTCGCAATATGCTCACATGATCTAGTCATGTGTATCACTTTTATGACATAGAGTATATAGACCCCCCACACTTTCATTATGAATCTCATACTTCTCTCTACATTTGTAGCATTCTTAGCAACACCACTCACTGCCTAACAAGCTCAGTAAGTCACCAGTCACTTTGTATTACCATTGTGCTGGCATGTGTTTTTTTTTTTAAAAAAAATCCAAGTTTATTCATAGAAGCACATAGCTAATACAAAATGGGCACATGGTAGCAGTCCCAAGTAAACAAATGATTCTATTGAAACCCTCAACATTTACAAACTAACATCCAGTCTTCACCATGATAACTGAAGGGCCACCATGCACCCTATCCTGCCAATACTTCACCACAATCTAAACCATTGATGACATATCACTGAAGGAAATCTACAAGAAGAAAAGAAGAGATTACAGGGAGATATGATGCAACATGTCTGAGTGAATGAACAAGGTGAGCAAAGTGAGACAAGTTTGTGAGCAATCTTAAAGTGGGTGACAAGGACAAGCCAAATGTCAAACCTGAGCAAATGATCCAAAACATAAAGAAGAAGAAGCAGAACCTGGAAAGGGGTAGGAGTGGCAACTAGGCCCTAAACTCCATAGATATAAAGAAGTTTGTCCTTCAAGAATGAAAGTGAGAAAAGTCTAAGTAGACCTTACTGTTGAATAATTTTCAGATGCTTTCTAATGCACATCATCTGGTAGTTGAGAGGTTATCTGTCTTTGTCCCTGTCTATGCTCTGCTCATTGTATGATGATCTGATCCCATTCCTGGTCTCTGATCAGTTTGTCTATAAAGGCAAAAGCCTTAGGATTATTGCTAAGGAACTCTACAAGTCCCACAATTGTTTTGACCTTGAATTGTTCCTGGTTAGTCCAACCTCTCTCATATAATGGACACTCATTCAAGATGTGTTCACATGTTTCTAACTCTTTTCCACATTCGCATGATGTGTCATATTGTCCCAGGAAGAACTGTTGTCTAAACAATCCTATGGGGGTGTGATTTAGGATGCACCTTGTGAATCGAGCACATAATTTGGGGTCTCCTCCAACATGTGCTGGCATGTGTCTGCTTCAACTGTTATGACTGAAAGGTTATTGGCTTTCAGTGCCATACAAGTAGCAAGTTGAAGTGCCTATATAGGCTTGGTAACAACTGTCCTCAATATAGACTTAAGCACATGTGTCCAGTTATAGAGAGACTAGCTTGAGTTTATAAGAGGAGGGGAACAACAATAGTAAACTAGAGAATAGTTCAGTGTCTAACTAGCTATTTATATATAGTCCCTTCTTGGTCTTCCAGAACAAACAAAGAAGTGAGACATACATGAGGAGATAGGTAATGATTGGTGCATTAGTCATGAGGATATGAAACAGTAAGTGAAATGTTAGTGTGGTATACATGAGGTGCCCAATCTACAGGTGTTTTTCATAACATCAACAGTCCCCTCAGAATTGATGACTATGCATTTATCCTGTTTAATAAGGAGATACAGATTGGGAAAGGTGAGTTTATTACAATTCATCACCACTTGTAAACCATTGAGCTGACCAAATCCCTAGTACTCTTCTGCAACTTGAGGCTATCTGGGAGAAACTCAGCACATGGTCTTGTCACAACACATATTACAAATGTGTTGTCACTATCTGAGATTGCCTTTCAGGCATTTGACTATGACTGCACAAGGTTGTTTGTCTCAACTACAGCAGCCACTGCTCTTTTCAATATTGCACATTTAACCCTCCTGCCCCCATACCACTTCCTCACCCTTCTTTCATCACCACCTTACCAGGTCTACAAGACCAGATTGTTGATTGGTGAACAGGATATCAAAATCTTTGAATGTCTCTCATCCAACATCATCAAAATTGAGGCTGCAGTTGGTAAATTATCACAACAGGAATGATGCAAGACTTAAAAACATTTAATCCTTGTAATCTACAGTTTCCTGTACTTCAATTGTTGTGTTTTATCCCATTGGCAATTTTTTGGTGATTTTCAGCAATTTTTCAGGGGTTTTGAAGGCTAGATCCACCAAAACTGGACAAAATTTGTAAAGTCAGACCTAGGCCAGGTGCAAAACAGATGCCAGCCAGTGGTTTTCAGATGGACAAAAACTATCCAAAAGGCAAAATTGCAAATGCAGACTCTATAGGGATTATCCAGGGTCCTATTCTGTGATACCTCAAGGGGACAGCAGACTATGGCTTGATTCTGGGACATCATGGTTCAGAGGCATTCAACCTGGTTGGTTGGACAGACTCAAACTGGGTGCAGGATATTGATGACCACCCCTTGGCTGGTGGTTTTGTTTTTGTGGCAGGAAGTTCAGTCACTTGATTGTTGAAGAAGCAGCCAATGTTATGATTGCAGTTGAGATCATTGATCCACAGTGGCTGCATGAGTTGCACACAAGGCTGTCTATACAGACTTGGGCCAAGTGGTTCTCAATAGGACTAGGATACATGTGACTTTGAGAAGACAAGCTTAAGCAAGATGAGAGTGAAGGCAAGACAAAGCAAGTAGAGATCAAGCTGTATTCTGGAAGTGGGGAACAACAATAGTAAGCTGAGTTTGTAACTACATTGTAAGTAGTATTTTATACCTATCACTACCTCAGGATTTCCATATTATTTACATAATGAGAAAATTTATGATAATATTTGAGTATTGTTTACATATTACATATGTAATATGGAAATCCTGAGGTAGTGTATTGGCTAAAAGTTCATGAGGAATTGGTGTGTAAGTAAAACAGAGAAAAGGGGAGTTGAAATGAGTAAGAAAGTAGTGCAGCTACATGAAATGAGTCAGAGGTGAATGTGTAATTAACTGTTCTATTTATAAGGGCCATGTGTAATTGGTTAGGAGTTTCATAACATTACCCCCTTCATAGGATTCTAGTCTCTAGAATCCATAGGTCCCCTGGTAATGCATATAGTCACTCAGGTTGTTGTCATAATATTCAGTGTCATTGATATTGAGGTTTGTGTAGGTTCTTCAGTTGTTGTTGCATCAATGATCATTGAGTCATTTGTAATTTCTCCTTTGAGTTGTGTGGTTAGGGTTGTACTTGGGGCATTGATTTGGATTGTGTAGTGGTCTCCAATCCTTGCAGCATGGGCATTGGTATTTGTAGCATTTGGGTGTGTAGTGTCAAGGTTGTATGACCTTGCAGTATTTGCAATTGTATTTCAGGCATACAATCTTTGTGTGCCATTCATCTCTGCAGTAGAAGCAGAGTTTAGTCTTGGGTGGGGTGTTATCAGTCTCCTGGATGGTTGTGGTTGTCTTGGTTGGTTTAGCATTTGCTGGTATGATGGGGACTAGTGCAGCAAGCATGTTGGTGAAGGTGGCAGGTGCAGGTTGGATGGTCTGTATGACTGGGGGAGGATTGGTGATTGTGATGCTTGGTATGATTGTGGACAGAGGTTTTGGTTGGGATGTGGATGTGGTGTTGGGGGTCTCCTCTCATTGAACAGGTTGATTGTAGCTGGAGTGAACGGGGATGGTGTGAGGTGAAGAAACTGGTAATTGCAGATGTGCATCAGTGCAGGGGCAGTTAGGTAGGGATAATCTGATGTGTTGCTCAGTGAAGGAGGTAGGACATTCAGCTGCAGTCAGTAATGCATAATGTTCAGGATAGTTCACTCCATCTGGGGAGAAGGGGTTTTGAGAGGTGTTTGGTATAGGGGTGGTAATAACCTGGTCATTAAAGAATTGGATGAACTCAGGGATAATAGTCTGATTGATGGCAAGCTTGATATTGTAGAAGAGCTGTTTGATGTGGAAAAATTGTTGTTATGATTGGATGACAAAGTTGTGTGCCTGTTGGAGGGTGAGGAAAGCAGTGATAAGCTTGGGGTTCTCAAGTTCATTGATAAAACATTGGGTGTTTCCAGGGTGGGCACAGATGTTGTGGATGAGCTCAGGGTTGAGGTCTCATAGTTGGTGTTGATTTCATTGAGAATTTGGTTCAGCATCTGGAAATGCCTGGGGTTCAGTGGTGGGGAAGGTGACTAAAAAATTGTTGTTCAAGGTTTGAGTAGAGGATGACATGTAAGTAGAGGAATGAGGATTTCTAATTCATTCTAGGTGGTCTTTTTAAGGTGATTCTTCCTGGTTGGAATTGCCATATTTGGTCATAGGGTGGCAGTCAGTATTCCTTTCAATACATGTTGAGCATGTGTAAGGTATTGGGGGTGATGTCATGTTCAGTTAGCCATTTGTTTTCCTCATGTTCATACACTTTCCATTTTACAAGATAGATGATGTTGTGTTTTCTGATTCAATGATTGATTATTCCTTCAATTTCATATTCCTCTTCCTTGTTTAGTATGGTGGGTTGAGGGTTGTCATGATTCAGGCCATGTGTGGAGTTTTCAGTGTATGGAGTTAATAGTGATATGTGAAACACTGGGTGGATTTTCCAATTTTGGGGAAGTTTTAATTTGTATACCAATGACAAGAGTCATTCAATTATTTCATATGGTCCTACATGTTTTGGGGCTAGTTTTCTTGAATGGAAGGGAAGTTTTAAGTTCTGTGCTTCTAGCCATACTTGTTGTTTTGGTTTCAAGGGTGTAATCATTCCATTTACTTGGTTCTTCATTCTTTCTTGGGCTAATCTATATGCTGCTGTAGCTTCTTTTTGGGTTGTTTTGAGATTGCATAGTCTTTCATTTACATCTGGTATTGATGTATTGGGTAGAATAGTGGGGATTGGTGTTGGATTATATCCCATTAGGAGTTTGAATGGTGTTTGGGTCTGTCTTGAATGGGTTTTGGAGTTATGCATAAATTCTAGGATGGGGAGGTTTTCTGCCCATGTTGTAGGGTTTTGTGCTGAGTATATTGATAGGCATGCTTTGATTTCCTGGTTGAATCATTCTGTTGTTCTGTCTGTCTGTGGGTGGAACACTGTGGAGTAGGCTTGTTTTGTTCCTAATCAGGTTAAGAACATTTTCATTGATTTTGCTGCAAATCTGGGGTTATGATCTGATATGATTTTATTCAGTATTCCAAATCAGTTGAATAGGTTATGCATGAGTAGTGTGGTGATTCCTTGGGATGTTATGGTTTCATTGGTGGGGATTGGGATAATTCCTTTGGTGAGTCCATGATCAATGATGGATAGGATTGAATTGAATCCTTTTGATGGTGGTAGGCCAGTGATTAGGTCCATGGATATTTGATTGAATGGTTTCCCAATTTAGTGGGGTTGATTGGTTGTAATGGAATCTTTGTTGGGTTTCTGATTATTTTGAATTGCTGACATTTTGAACATCCTTTAACATAGTTTTGTATGAAGGTATTCATTCCAGGCCAGTATATTTCTTGTTTCACTTTTCAATATGTTTCTTGTTCTCCAGGGTGTCCTGCAGTTGGGTGGTCATGATATCATGAGATAGGTTTTCTGTTATGGGTGCTGAAGAGCACATACTTATTCCCCCAGGTCAACAACTAGTTCTTATGATATCTGGTCATACCTCTGATTATAGGATCACTCCTCTCCCTCCAGTCTATGATGATGTGCATATCAATGAAATCCTTCACCTCACCATGGCCTCATCCCCCTACAATCACATGGTAGTTGATGGAGAAGTGCTCCTTACTCTTACCACTGATTGGGCAGCAGCAATATCATAGGGATGGTGCCCCTATCCCCTCATTGACTCCTGCACCACCTGGCTCCATCTATATATGATCTATTCATCAGAAGAACTCCCTAGAGTTATTCTGAAGATGATGGATGATGGCAACTATGCACATCACCACCCTACTCAGCCATACCTTCGAGACATCATCCAGGAGGACTACCTAGCATCCTCTGGATATTGCCCAGAATACTCTTCATCCTCCTCCTCCTCCTCCACAATCTCTACCTCATCATCATCATCTGCATCACCTTCCAAATCTTCCAGCAGTCTGCAGTCATCCTCCCCCTTTTTCACTTCAGCAGAACATTCTACTATTGACTCTGATATGGACTCTGACTAGGTAGGTCATTCTGTAGCCTTCTGGACTATTCCTTAGTATGTAG
>MU151626.1:0-15239 GCA_015584085.1 Macrolepiota fuliginosa MF-IS2
GTGGAGGCTGACTTGCACCCCCTGCTGAACCCTTTCGCTCCTGGGAGGCCAGTTCCTGACGGTGCCGACGTCACATTCAACCTCACACTCGGCTTCAACCAAACTGCCTTCAGGTTCAACATTAACAACAACACATTTGTCCCTCCTACCGTCCCTGTCCTTCTCCAGATCCTGAGTGGAGCCCGCACCGCGCAAGACTTGCTCCCGAAGGGAGGGGTGCTTACAGTGGAGAGGAACAAGACTGTTCAGATCAACATGCCTGGCGGACTCATCGGCGGCCCTCACCCCTTCCATCTTCATGGAGTACGTCTTGCTCCGTTTTTCACGGTGATCCCACACCATCATACTGATAATAAACCTAGCATACCTTCAGTGTTGTGAGGAGTGCGGGTAGCCCACAGTTCAACTTTTTGAACCCCGTCCAGAGGGACGTCGTGAGCCTTGGTGACACCCAAGGCGACTCTGTTTCTATTCGCTTTAGGACTGACAATCCTGGTCCATGGATCCTCCACTGGTGCGCTTTCACCCATCTCACCTTCGAAGATGATTGACAGATAATGTATTTTCTAGCCATATCGACTTCCACCTTGACGAGTAGGTCCACTTGTGCTACTATTATGCATCGACGTAGCTGACCATTTTTAGGGGTCTTGCAATCGTGTTCGCCGAAGCTCCAGAACAGACACCGGCTGCTAACTCTCCACCAAGTATGTACCTTTACCTCTCCATCAGAAAGGTTTCTGATGAAATCATCAGGTGAATGGGAACAGCTTTGTCCGAATTGGGATGCTCTTCCCGACTCTGTGAAACAGGCTCAAGTCGGGAACTCAACTTCATCCACATAAATGCGACCTCGCCTATCACTCCTAAAACCTAAAGTTTCCGATACTAACTAGCGACCTTCATATTTATCCCTCAGTAGACAATTAATCTATATAATATCATAACAGCAATAGTTTTTGTTCATTCAAGCAGACTTTATACAGTAATTGTAATTCTGTAACTTATCGTCAAATTATTCTTTTTCTCATCTTACCTGAAGGTGTAAATTTTGGAAGATTCCGCTCTTGAATTGATGAAGCTTGATCTCTCAGGTATGGCTATTTATGTGTTTGTGTAGGGCTGTGAACACAGCCACCCTCGGGTCTTGAGTTCAATTGCATTCCGACAACCTTCCAAACATGGGAGAACATTGCCAAGCATGACGATAATCCCTCAGGCCTCAGGCCGTATCTGCAAAAATACGCAGGTAGGATAAGGAAGCCATAATACCAATCAACCGCCTTCTGCTCATATCACTGTAAGGCTGCTAACCGGGCAAACTAGTGCCAGTAGTACCGCGCACACCAAGGCAGGTACTAGATCGACGATGGAGTATTGATATTAATGATTTTGTTTACTGAAAATCCTACCGACGACAGTCGTTTCACCGCTAATCCGAAACTAACGTACATTCTTCATCCCACCGTGGTTGCGTGCTGGGTTCGCCGGGATTAATTACGTGAGCGGGTCGTAATGTTGTGGTTTAGCGGATTTGGGGGCGGATAGGGCTAGACTCTGGATGTCGAGAGGGCTGTCGCTTCCATGCAAACCCTGGTCCACAAACGCAGGTGATCTACACCACCTGAGTGCTGTGGCCTATCTCCAAGGCCAGGATAAAACCCCTCCCTCCCTCGATGTTGATGGGGATCGGCCATTCCAGTTTGCGAACTGTGATGTCGTCGGAGCTTCGGCACTCCATATATTGCGAACTCGGGGTCCGGTATATTTCTACCACAAGTCATTCTTTGATTTCCTATCGGATCCAAGCCGCCCTGGCCTCTACCATGTCAGGTCTTCGGCTAGACATCAATGGCTCTGATGAACGTGAAGGCAACCCGAGCGCTGCTGGGAATGGATCTGATAATGCACGGATCACTACCGAATACACTATGGATTTTAGAAGATGTTCGTGAATATAAACCCACCGTGGCGCTTCGGAAGTTTGTCATCTTGATGTTTATTTTCTACCGCGGAATGGAAAGCGCTAAAACAAATCATATAATCATCTAGTCCAACGTGCGCCTAAATCTCATAGTTGGAATTCCAACAAACATCTTCGACCGCTCATCTCCCACGACCGCAAAACAGCATACAAATATTTTGCAGTAGTGCAAATCAATCAGGGGCCATATTATACCTGTGTTCAGCGTTCAACTGGTACCCTCGTATGACTCATCAACATACCCGGGTCACGGCGTTTATATGCTCATTCTCCTCAGCGCTGGGGCACAGAAATATACTCACCGCCCTCCATTGTCAGTGGAGCGTGTCCATGATCTTGATTCATGGATTTTGTGCACCGCCTAGTGATGCCTCGTATGAGTCGTACCTAGACAACACGCTCTACGAAGACATGCTTTCCTGTTTTATAAACTCGTCAACGAGGTCTTGTGTCTGTCTAGCTCATCTTGATAGAAGTGATGGACTCTCGGGACCACCAGATGACACGATATTATGCCTGCCACTTGTACGAGCAGTGGTGAAGTTGGGCGTTGGGCGCTTGTTGGCAGACTCGCTAGTACAATGCAGAACGGTTATGGGCAACTCGACAGGCACAGCTCGAACATGTACGTTCGTCGTGATGTCTAACACTCGGGTTCCAGACACTACTGGCGCTTCATTTCTCCTGGCTGCTGGCTGTTGAAGTATGCCCGCATTACACATAGCCTCAGATATCGCTCGTGAACCAAAACGCAAAAGATGTATGTGAGGGAAACAGACAATAAACTCATCTACACTGTAAAGCCTATGTGGCGAAAGGTAATGCGGAGATACGACGAGAGAGAAAGCAGATCAAAAGAAACAGAAAAGACGGCAACACGGAACGGCTAGGCTACATGTAGGAGAGAAAATACTGGCTCTCGTGATATGTGAAAGTGGACGAGAATATGAGATACAAAACAAAAATCAAGAAGGTGTGGCTGTTAAGCGCCATAATGCCAGAAACCCAGTGTATCTGTATCAAAACATGCCTAGGAGCTGGGTCTATTGCCTTTACAAGTACACCTGCAAGAAACTTTTAAACAAGGCCGCTAGCAGAAGGGAGAGGCTTACTCGGCTGCGGACTTGTTGCAGTCTGAACATGGAAAGGTGTAGTCGCAGTCCTGTGGACATTCAAGGGTGGATTCGTAGGCCTGCAATGAGCTGAATTAAGAGTCTAAATCACGACCAGAGGAAGATACATACACAGTTTATGGCGTTGGAAGCAGTGGAGGTCATCATCGAAACGTCGAGTGAGTAATTATGAGACACACGCGTCTTATATTGTTAAGGCTAAATAGCTTTGAAAGAACATGGCAGAGCTTGGTAGCGCATGAATAGCACAGGATAGCAGAATCTGAAGGGAGGGACTGAGATGTTGTCCGACGAAAACTTTTGGCATAAACAGCAAACGAGGTGATGTTCAATAGCCTGTAGGAGCACTATGACTCATTTTACGTTTCTAGGGGCTCGGAGGACCTGTGCACCGATGCGTCGGGAGTACTGGTTGTGACCTGACTTCAGCCTCGATTTTTGAGCAGCAGCCCCGGAAGGGTATGGGTTATTGGCTTTGCTATCAAGAAAAATGGCACTGCGACTGCGCCGGGAGTAGCAATGTTATTATGTCCCTGGCTAGTGAGATGGCTATTGACGCTAGTAGCGTTGACGCGCGGGCACCTGGTGGCAGAAATGACTACCTGCCCCATCCGATTTGGGCGTTTTGAGATGGAAGATCGTCATAGCATTTACCGGTTCGATGCGAGTCCCTTGAGCGCATGAATTTTCCTTGTATCATTGCCGCGGCCGCTTGTGAGAGGGTCACTCCTTTCTGCTGGGCGTTCTTCAGTCGAGTGAGCGATCTTCGAAAGCTCTAATTAGACAGTGTTACATCATAACACATAATTTTAGCCCACCTTGTTGATTTGTGACGGACTTGCAACGCGTGAATTGTTACTGAACGCTATTAAACTCTCTGTATTTTCGGTGTCGTGGATATAAGCCCACAACGACAACAGCGCCTACATCAACTTTCTGTTCGTGAAATGAAGAACATCAGATTACGGGACCACATAACCATTTAGCGTCCATTCGAATCTGATAAATGAAATCCTAGCTGTGTACATGTCACCCTCCATCGCCTGCGCACTCTGCGAATCACATGTTCGTCGTATCAAACAATCCGTGATCGATGCTGTTCCCTCAACTGTAGTTCCAGAAAACTCAACACGCGCTCCATTGTTGAGTTTGTCGATTGGTGTGAAGGCACAAACTTGATGTTCCAAATTTAGAACTCCGAACTATCCTCTGCGTGTTCAACCCTAACCCTCTTCATCATTTGCTTTCCCACGTCATCCAAACGCCGTAGCAATCGTCCTATCAGGCACTCAGTCTCCATCTCTCAACCAGAGCCGGACCTCGACTGTTCCACCCATCTTCAGCACAGTAAGTTAGCTATGGTACACAGTGTGTTTTCCTTCCGTGTCTATCTTTGATGTAGTGTTCACGTCTCTCCTAGCTATTTTGGCATCAAAATCGAGTCTCCTCTAGGGCTCCCCTTGCACGGATCGAGCGCGATGGCCGTTGGCGACCTATCTATATCTGTGATTCGTCTTCTTCAATACAAAGGAATTCCGCTGCTCCAAGGACCCGTCGCTAGGTTTGGATCCGGTCTGTTAAAGAGTCACTGGTTGGGGGTACAAGCAAGACATTCATGCCTGTTACCGTATATCAATCAAACTCGGACATGATCAGGCGACCGGGTAGAAGCCCGTAGGTTCGTTTACCCAGCGGCTGGTGAGTGTTGCTATCACTTCATCTGAACGTCTAATAATCTTCATGTAGATGTTATCTACCACGAAGGTCCCTTTAGTCCTCGTTCCATCCTTGTCTATTTTTCAAGTCAATCTACGCGCACGATGGAATGTTGGGCTTTTACTCAGTTGTAGGCGTGAAAGGTCTTGTGTTGTCGTTTAGTGGTTGGATTGGGTTGCATGGCAATAATGACGACAACGCGGCTCCGACGAGATCGTTCTATTGGTGGGCCGTTAGTTGCGCATGCGGCGCCGTCATATGCACTGACTTCGCGTCCAATTGATATTTTTATAGGTACTTCGAAGCCAGGGAGGGACCCGACGATGCACCAATAGTGAGTTTTGTAGTGTCTCATAGCCGATGGACATCCTAGATTGACGTGGCAATTGACAGCATGCTCGTGCGCGGTGTGAACATTCGCATTGCGCCATGATCAAAGCGAAACATGTGTGGGCGTGGTCAGGCAAATTGGCAAGAGACTCCGCATACATTTAAGATATAAATGAATTAGTGGTATCATGCGTCGTAAGTGATAAATCGTTGATTGTATGCGCTTCTGAACCCTCACAGGCCGGCCCTCTACACTCCATGTTTGACGCTCACCACAGCCCAATTCAAAACGACACGCATTCGGCGTTTAATCGCCACCCGGCCATGCCCCAGCACTCGTTCCACTTATACTCACGCCTATCCCTGGGGGCTCTAGGCCATAATTTTGACGATGCAGCGCCGTCGAACACGAGCTCTAGCCCTACATTGGCCTCAGTAAGTTCGATCGAGAATAACAGGTGAACTTGCCGGCCAATACATTCATTAATACCGTCATGCCCCAGATGGTGATATTCGGTGCACGGATCGAAAAGTCTGACAAGTTGAGGGTCTTCAGGTAAAACGGAAGAAACGACCTTATCGCCCGCTGTGGGCTTGGCCTCTTTGGTGGCGAGTACGTACGCGATCTCTGTTCATCGCTTCCGTGCGTACTGATAGTTTGGTTTATAGCGATGATTTGTACGACATGTTGGCCTTGTGTCTGTCTGGTCCACGTCCAGCTGGCAGTACGACCGGTCTTGAGTGTACTAGCGTTGGATGTTGAGGTTCGTTGCGTACCGCGTTTGCGGACCTCCTCCTTTATAATTCCCACACCCGCCCTACTTTACCCTGCCGTGTATTTTTTATTGTACATGCAGTCGTTCATTGCGTTGCTCTGCCGCACTATCCAATATGAGGCTAGAACACGACTTTTCAGGTGGTGGGAATGCCGCAGACCTCGCTGAAGCTTCGCCAGGTCCTCACGTTTCTTCTCCACCCCACAAAGCGAACACTCAACTTGAAGCCCTCAGTGCATTTGCAGAGTAAGGAAAATCAATAGTTGGTGGAGTCGACAGGTTACGTAGACAACGAGGGCGTATGTACTGCGAGTGTATCGACATAAGATATACTACCAGCGGCACTATATCATGGTAAAAAAAACAATCTATGGTACACTAGAGCCTACACTGTGATAACTTTAATGGCGGATCTCCTCAATGATACCCTCGTCCTCATCAATGGTTCCATCACTGTTATGCTGAGTGTTATGATTGAACCGGATGGTCGTATGCCTTCGTGAAAGCATGGTCTCCGTCATCTTACAATTAGCTTCCCGTAAATTAAGGATTAGCCTGGTTGCCTGGTATAATATAAGTGATTTGACGAAGAGCGACTACAAACAGAACTTACACAAAGGTAATACACCAACGCGAACCATCTAGAGACGAAAATAAGACACTTAGAATCTAACATCAAATTCATAAACTTACGCCGTGATATTTTCTGGCAGTTTCTCAAGCAAAGCAATCTGGCTGCTATCTGTTTCCAGTGCGGCCAAGAAGTGGAGCGTGACTATAACTGGAAGTCTGGCATTAATAGGATCTTATGCAGAGGCATTGATACCTACCAAAGATCCTAGAGCGTAGCTGTAAGTCCAACCGCACCGAAACATTGAGATAAGGACCCAAAACTCACGGGAGAATCAACAGTGTTCCATCACGATAGAATATGTAGAGAATCGGTGTGAACTTCTTGATGTGCACTATCCTTGCATAGAATGTGTTGCCTACAAGCTTGGCTTGTCTAAGGGCTTGGAAGAGCCTAATGAGAATCAATAGAAGCTCAATGGCTAAGTAGATAGGTGAGCTGAGATTAATTGCAGGAAGAAAGCTAGGATATGCATACCAGCAGCACCGAATCGGGCAATACTTGTGAAGCATGTCAGTGCCAACATCAATATCACACGTAGATAATGTTGTTGTGGACCTACCCAATTGCGATATCTGCCGAAGCTAGCAGGTGGCTCTGAGAAAGGGAAAGATCGTTTCTAAAACAGCCATGTAATGGAAATCCCTCAATTTTGTTTTGTGAGGTGATAATTCCGTTTGCGATTCCCCGCACAAGACCAATCTGATAAATGTCTAGGTGAATTATTAACATAAATGAAGACAGGTAAAAGACACACAATAATCTCAGCTGTACCATGTCAGTCAAATTATCACAGTGAGTATAATACTGTTATGATTTGGGTAGAGACTTACCAGCCGTGATAAATATAAGCATAACTGTGACTATGGCCAATATTCAGACAAAGTAGGATGTAAATCAAGCCGAGTAGTTCACCTTTGAAATTATAGTCCCAGATCGCACAGACTCTAAGAACAAGCAGTGTCTTCATCACTGAAGGGATGATGACATCCACTACACTTTATACTGGTAAGTGACCCATTTCCACAGTAGTACCTAGGATCTACTCACACCGTACCAGTCCAAATGAACATATCACACCTGGAAAGGTCGGAGATTAAGCTTAGTCAAACAAAAATAACTATCACAGTGGATGACATACACCTTGCACACATGTCGTCAGAAACATGGAATAGTAACTAAAAATATCTACTCACTGGTCCAGATATAAAGTTTGTTTGGGACTCTAGTATTTAAATTGATTAGAGAATTTATCCAGATCAACAAAGGAAAGTCATACCATAAATTTGGAGACTAGATGCCGATAGGACACCCCGGGTTCAGTTCCAAATTTCAATCAGTTCGGGGGGTAGGGTTCTCACATCAGCATCATGCACGTAGAGGTACAAAGCAGCAGGTATATAGCTTGAATTGTGGACCATGGCCTTCTAGCATTGATATTTGAGCATCTATAACTAGATCTTGACGATCAGTGCTAAGCACTAACCTATACAGATGCTCAACCTATGGCCAACTCAGTTCCAATAAACATGACAACGTGATATTTCATACCTCCCGTGAAAACGTGCACAGTGAATCATAAATGAAAAGTGCGAACGCGGTATCTGCCAAAGGTAATACAGTTGTCAGTATATAAGCATCATCATAACAGAAAAAAAGCATACAAGAAGCGTAGCCATTCTGCCGCACATTCATGAGATCATAAGCGAAATCACCAAGTACAAGGCCAAAGTCAGACATTTTGAACCGGCGGCAGGGTTTCTGCGTCTGGGGGTCCCTCCTCGGGCTTAAAGCTATTATTTGTGGGAGTTAATTGGGTATATATGGCACTCGGCTCCCGACCAACAGACAGGACAGCGGCAGGTAGATCAGCCGTTTAAGTTGGGGTAGCCGTTTGACATCCAATAATAGCCATTTTATTAGCGATATCTCGCGAAAATAATCCCTCGGAAAGGAAATAGACTCGCTCAGGAAGAGTGGCGTATTGACAGCTGAGTGGCAGAGTCGGTTGGGATCAGTATTGGCGTGTGATCCAGACAAGATATTTGGTATCGGATCCAGCGGCCGTGTCAGGAAATATTGTCCTGCTCCGCCATGCGGTTGGGCGCCGTGTCTCACTGGCAGGGTGGGTAGCACATATCGATCAACATGTTTCATTCGCATAGAACACGTATTAATATGCCAAAAATAATGACACGTGTACAATGGTAAATTCAAGTAATAAATTGGAGAACATGTCGAGATCACTTCTTTGATCATGTTGTTGGCAACGTTGACTATAGACATTCGTGGGTGAATAGACTTTCGTATGTGATTTGCGTTTGTCTATTAATACTACCGGCGCGCACGATCTTCGCCCTCAGCAATGAATCAGTTGTGACAGCTCCCGACACTCGGGCATGTCATCATTGGTATCAGCGAATGATTCCGCCCTGGCCGTGGCAGACACATTGCCCATGCTCACGCCCATGCTATCTGAATTTAATTTCCCTCGAGTTGGCGGCAAGGACGAGGGCGATCGGTGGTCCTCCTGGATAGTTTGACACCTTCTACACCAATGATATCGTTTTTATTCCCATATAGGTTCACACGCCGCTCGTCCCTCGATCATAGATCATGATTCCGGGAAAACCTCATCATCTACATAGGCCGCGGACTATGCTAACTATCAATTGCTTTTCCTCGGTCCACAAACATAACACACATCGAATCTCAACGTTCAACACCAATACACTCGGTGCCAATCGCACCGCCGGCTTGATGTGGACCAGACAGGCACAAGATCTTATTGGAAAATCCGTCGTACAAACCATCGCTATGAATGGGGCTATCAGCAAGACGCACAGAATTCCTACTCGCCATCAAAGGGGATAAACCCAAACTCACAAGGATCGACAAAGTCATTCTTCCAGGTCCATCTGAAGATCCTCAACTTGTCGGACTCCGGGATCCATACACCCAAGGTTACACCGCCCAAGGCTTGACGGTATTAATGTGTTGGCCGACAGATTTGACTCTTAAGGCTGGTGCTCATCGGTGCTGGATCGTCGACAAACACCAACAGAGTAGCCCGAGCCACGGCACTGGCCGCGCCGGAGGGTCAATTGGATATAGCCTGCATATTCGAAAATACTGCCCTGGGATGTGGGCCCCAGTGTAGGTGGGGCAAGCACCAGGGCACGACCGGGTGATGATCGAACGTTGAATTGAATCAGGTTGATGGTGGGCGCCATACATATAAGGGCGTAGAGGGCTGGCCTGTGAGGGTTTAGAAATGCATACAATCAACGATTTATCCTTACGACACATGATACTACTGACTTTCCCGGACCCTAACCGTATGCGTAAGCCCTCGCAAATTTTCCCGACCACACCCACACGTGCTCCACAGTGATTATAGCGCAAATGTGGATCAGAACCTGTACGGAAACTGCCATCATGTTATCGATTTACATGTGGTAATCATTCATCTGTGTTAGGCCCTCTCACCATTCAAATTTACGTCTACCTGTTATTGAGATGTTAATGGATTTCATCTAGAGATCCACGCCAGTCTACGATGACTATCGAGAAACCACAAATATCATACGGCGCGCCGTTATGCCCTTCACCAGCCTCTAAGGACGTGAACTGAATGCAGGGTAAGTCCTCATAACGGTGTCGAATGCATGATTACGGACCCACCAAATAAGCAATCTCTTCGGAGCTGCGTCGTCACCACTATGGCATCACTATAGCCCTGTAACCTGATCCGACTACCAAATGACGACGCAGGACCTTTCATGCCTCTACACAGTTGAGCTGGTTTCGATGCCAGACGATAAACCCATCGCGCTATCCCGAGCTTGAATTGGACTCGTAGCAAGGAAATTCAACAAGGATGAGGCGAGGACTAAAGGGGTCTTCGTAGCAAACAATATACACAGGAAGATACTGAGTTAGATGTTCGGATGAAGTGGTAGCAACTCACCCGCACTATAGCCGCTGGACAGACGGGACCTCGGGCTTTCGCTCGGCTGCTTGATGATGTTTGAATTTCCTACACGCCGTAACAGGCATGGGTTTCCTGCTTGTATCTCTGACCGGCGGGTCTTCGATAGACTGGATCCGACCCTGATGCCGCATCCTTAAAGCTGTGGAGTTCATTTGGACTGGAAAGGGGGATGATATCGAATCGTAGATATACGTGTGGTCGCAAGCGGCTATTGCTCTTGATCCGGATGAGGGAACATCTGTGTGAGACTCGAGTTTGGCGTAAGATAGCTAGGAAAGACTTGAACACTACATCGAAGATAGATATGAGGGAGATGCATACTGTGCATTACGACTGACTCACTGGTCGATGCTGAACTCCTGACAGGAGAATTGTCATGAAATTGCGATTGTTTGGACGAAGCGGGGTTGTTAGATGATGCAATCAGCCTCGGAGGACAGTTCGGAGTTCTAAATCTGGACTGCTCTGGGGATCCCTACCATTTATGCGCTGTGGACTCTACTCTTTCGACCAGCACAGCAACGGTGCGAGGCTGAAAAATCTGAGTCATCATCAGTTCTTATGGGGTGATAAAGATACAGACCAACTGGGGGGTCTTCAGGTGGACTGGAAGGAACGACTGTGAATATTGGTTCAACCCCTTTGGCGACAGGCATGTGATTTCGAACTATCGTGTCTGTGCGTACCACTCATCGGCCTCGATCATTGCCATGGTCTATTTAGACTGCACCTCAATGATGCAATTCAAAGGTAGCTACACCACTCTCCGTTGGACGACTTTAAACCCACTGGGATGGAATTCCACTTCATTAACGGCTTGATCATTCTCAGACTTCTATTCACACCATGCTCTGCAGGGAGTAGGATGGAGTTTCTGCTACTATCGCGGAGAGAGACAAGTCGAGTAAACCTGCCGTTGCCAACTCTGTTTCTGTGAGTAGACATGGCATAAATGTAGGCATTGTCGTGGGTGGTAGTCCTCGGTATTGGGGTATTGGCGAGGGTATGCTTGAACTTATCTACTTGGCTCCATGAGTTGTCTACAAAATGTACAAAATGAAACCGCACTAAACTGGGAATACGAAATCATGAATATCTAGTCATCAGGATACAATTCCTTGGCCGATGGCCACAAACCAAACCGCTCCTCTCGATAGATCCTCCCTCCCTCAGCGAGGTCAACCGTCCTCATCTCTCGACAGTACCCCGATTTTACGTTAATTTCCCAATACCAGAAAACTGATTTCGATCCATGTCCAATGTGGTATAACCCAGTGATGGACTGATCTCGTGTTTCGGCAGGGAACGAGGACATGAAGGATGAAACGCAACCAGGGTCACAAGCCCGTATGATCCCTACTTGTTGAAGTTCCCGAATCCCCTTCGAAAGGTCTAATCAGAAGAGGAGATAACATAACACGGAATGATAGCTCACCCAGTCGAATTTTGGGAGAGATTTGCAAAGGTCACCAGAGAGGCGTTGAAAAAGGTAGGTCCCAGAAATGAATCTGGAAAAGCCCGCACAATCCAGCATACCTCGATCAAAATCGGATCGTGGGCGTAATGCTGCCTCAACATGCAAATATTTGCGAAAGTCTGTGTGCTGGAACTGCTGCTGCAACCGAGAATCAATACCATAGTAGTCCGGAGGATATTTAAATCTTATGTGAGTATACCGGAACAGGTATGCTTTGAGAAGGGAATTGACAAGTTCATTTGTGTAGGGGTAAGAAAGGGAGGATGCCGAATCGGGCACGCCCGGTGCCAGAACAAGTTCTGTATTCAACCCATTGAGCGAAACAGCCGAGAAACATAAGCAACGGTTGCACCCACCCGAACCTTGAATACAGTAACTGTCTCCACATTTGAGGGATACCTCAAGAAGTCCCTCGAACGATGCGTTCCGTGTAGCCGAAGACTTGACATAAAAGGGGCCAGAGCGGCCTGGATCCATTAAGAAATCAAAGAAAGACTTGTGGTAGAAAACTATTGAACCCCAGAGTTTGCTATATACGAAGTCCCGAAGATCTACGATGGCATCATAGCTCAAACACTGGAATGACTGATTCACATCAGCATTGATATAGGGGGGAGGTTCATCCTGGCCTTGGAGATGGACTACAGCACTCAGGTGGTTGTATACTGCCTTGAACGTGACTTCAGAAAAGCCAAGACGATTGCTTACGAAGGCGACAGATTGCCTGTTAGGTAAGGAACCGCACATCTCACACAGAAAGAGGAGGACAGCGGGTAGGGTGTCCGGAGGAATACGCCCCATAATCAGCATATAAAATGCATCGAGTTCGGCAAAGGGAGATCGAGGAGCACCGACGACAGTGTATTTGTAGGGTTGGTCCGAGATAGTAGTGAGGATTTCATGCAACGATTTGTCTGGAAGAGAGCTTGGTTGGCCAATAAACCGAACAGCTGTTGCGACGTAGACAAACAGTCCATTTGCCGCGCGCACGAGTGTACGGATATCGTCATCAGAGGGCCATGGAGACTTCAGGGACATGTTACGACGTCGAAGGATGTTCTCAAAGCTACTACGGAGGTAGAGCTCGATATCTCCGTCGGCGTCATGTGAGACGGGTAGCATACTCGTGGAAGTGATTTTGATGATATCGGGGGTGGAAAATGTCCCTTCGATGTGAGCCTCGGGGCGACTGAAGAATGCCCAGCAGAAAGGAGTGGTTCTATCACGAGCGGCTGCGGCAATGATGGTGATGATATCACACTGTGCATTTTCACTCTCACACTCATCGAGTCCGTCAATAAAGATGGCTATCCGTTTCCCAATCCCCTTCCCCTTCTTCCGTAACTCCCGTAATGGCTCGACAATGAGGACCTGGAACTGCGTAGCCATTGTTCTGTTGAGAATTGTCCTATCACGGCGGATGAGCCGATCAACGAGGTCACGATAATCTGGAAATTCGAAACAGAGTTGGTAGATGATGGTCGGGAAGAATTGTGCAGCCTTGTCTCGTATCTTGACTGAAAAGAAAAATGCGGCACCGAGCAGCCCCATGCCCTTGAGCTTCTCCACGCACGTCTGAGCGACAGCGGATTTTCCAACACCAGCTGGCCCCTTCATCCAGAACAGGGGCAAGGGATCATCAGAGCCTACAGCAGGGATGGCCCAATGAACGATATCCTCGACGAATTGCTCGCGGGTTCCAGGGAAGCATCTTGGGGCAGGATCACGGGCAGACGAGTCATAGGCAGCATCGGGATTAGCTGCTTCGCGCAAGATGTCAATCCCTGCCAGTAGTGACCACGGCCAATGTCAGCCGGCTTTGCGCACAGTCTCGCTGGGACTACGTACCGGTCGGACCTGCATCGGCCTGTTGATCGATGAATTGGCCGTTATAGATCACGAAGTTGTGTGCACCAGGAAACATGGATACAAGGAGACTTTGGGTGAGAGGGGTGCAGCTAAGGGAGAAATACAGTGGAGGCGGTGATAGGTCTCAGAAATGTTACGCGAACATGAGAGGTGAAGGTTAGCGACACCACGAGGTAATTTATATACGAGTCTTAAATGCTGTTCTGGCGTCTGATCGATCGAATCTCTACACAGCCTACGATTGACATCGCATGACAGTAATGTTAATATACCTGTGTGGATTCCCCACCCCGCGTGATCAAAGGTTGAATCTTGGATTTTCTGGTAGTTCCATGCAGACCAAACAGACATGAGTGCACGCACATACGAAGTTTCACCAGACTAGCAACTGATCGTCAGGCTGCCGGGGATATTTATGTACCTAATGGAACCCATAATGGAAACATAGCTGTTCATGAACATCTTCAGCCTTCACCTGTTTATACAAAAATAGTACCCTTCGTTCCTTCACTGCCACCCACCCATCCCCGCCCGAACCTGAGCTAACATTGAAAAGGCTAGAAAAGAGTTCAATACTACGCTAAATGCATGTATAGATGAGTTGCGTACTGTACGTGGGGTTAGTGGGATTTGGCCTGGCTGGGGGACAGGGCTGACATCCTGACGATTGCAATTGGGCTGCAGTGGGAACGCCGGATGATCCCGAGGCAGTTTGGAGTTCTAAATTTGGACTATTCACGTCTTTTCCCTTCACAGAGGTTGAAGCCATCCCCGCCACTTATGGCCAATCCGATGACGTCCAACCTGTGCTCGTGGCAGCACAGGTCCGTCGGTCATCGCCTCAGCAAGTCCTTAGTGCGCTTGGTACACTATCATATATACCCACTCTACCGTCTACTGGACTCTATTCTCTCGACCAAGGCGACTACTCCAACGTGAGGCTGCCAAAGTACCTCAACGATACAACTCAAGGCTAGCCTTGGTCAAACGTCCGACCCTCCTATCATCGACCTAGGTTCCGCCAATGTTCTCAACGCTGCCCTTCAAACTACCGCCCTTGACACCAAGCTTCCCTGGACCCTCAATTTGATCACCCGCTATTCCTCGCCCAACTTCTCGGGACCTATCTGACCACGCGCTTCGGTCCTTCCACTCCGCCATTGCTGTCCCATACAATCTGAAATAGTTGGAAGAACCTCTTCGCTTCTATCACGCATCATTCGCAGCTTCCTCACTAATTCCAGTCGCTCCGGTCGATGTTCGACCAAAGGCGCCAATTCTTATGCTTAAATGCATCACGGAAGTGCGCCTCCGTGGCCCTTGAGAACA
>MU151630.1:0-15227 GCA_015584085.1 Macrolepiota fuliginosa MF-IS2
CGTAACTCTTCTCTTAAGGATCTCTTAACAATATTCTGGTCCAAGGAGATGGGATCAAGTCAACGTGTTGACCACCGGCAGTGGATGTCTGCCATTGGGTTGTGAGTGCCAGAAACCTCAGGCAGTGAGGCTGAAGAGGAACACGGTTGGGTCGCCTGTAACGTGTTCCACGGTCACCTCTACCGGAGGCCAACCGAAGGGGGGTGGGGTGGTGGGTGTTACACAGGAAAGTAGGGACGAAGGAGTGCTTAGTTTTCGAAGTAGTTAGTTACGGGAGCGGTGTCTGACAGTCCAAATTATCGGCATATAAAGAGCGTTTATGGTGTCTGCCGTCACTTCACCGCTACATGTGTTATCGAGAAATGAAGGATTACGAGACATCTACAACGCGTACCCATAAAATCGATTCACCCGGACCACGACGGAAGCTGATAGTAACGTCCCTCACACTCAGCCACACCATATGCTCAACTATCTTCTTTCACCTACCAATGACAAGACGCATTTAGGCTGTACGAGACCTTTCCATATACCAATGATCGGGAGAATTGAAGCCACAAGGGACGTATTCGGTCTGGTCACTACCTTGACCTTCTAGCCTCGTTGGTCGTTTCAGATCTTCACCAAACTCAACTTGACTGACGGTATACTGACTCCTACTATGGGATAGATTTGCCCCGTGCGCTGGGTCTCGAGCTCATCGTCTATGGTGGTGGCGATCATAGTCTTTCTTGGTATTGCTTCGCTCGAACGTTCAAACAGAAGTCAACAGTCCACCTTTGGTTAGGCATACATACAACCTCTATCATCTGACACCGAACAGTTCTCCGTCAGCCGTCCATTTGTGTTGAACCTTCACGCGAGTTTACTATATAAGCATCCTCGAATTGGAACAGAGTCCTCAGTCCTCCAACGACTTCAACCTCATACCACCCTCATCATCACTTAACACACAAATGGCATTACCCCCTGGCCGATATGCGATTACCTGGGGAGCCGACAATACCAATGTCGGTAGAATGGCAGCAGACGAGCCTGACAACAGAGACCCCAAGCCAGTCATGGTCGGGCCAGGTACCGCAACTCTGTGGGTTGTTGGGGGAATGCCAGACAACCGCAGAGTCCTTGCAACCAGGAACACTCTAGTTGGCGGGATTGATGGACTCCTCTTTGGCTTCTTGCAAAATCCACCGAATGCACCAGATTGGGATATCGTTGCCCTCGATGGCCACTTCCAGTGAGCTTGGTTAT
The DNA here is from genome assembly GCA_015584085.1 of Macrolepiota fuliginosa MF-IS2. Lineage (NCBI taxonomy): Eukaryota > Fungi > Basidiomycota > Agaricomycetes > Agaricales > Agaricaceae > Macrolepiota > Macrolepiota fuliginosa. Next base: position 1,252 of record MU151630.1, read on the forward strand.
TTGTTCTCAAACAAGATGTTACAGGGCTGACGAATGTCGGGTATGTAGGGTTGTACTTGCTGGTACTAATATTGTTTGGACGGTGCCTGCTGGTGCGCCCCCAGGTCAAGTAAGTCGGCAATCTGTTTTTCATACAAAGGCTGATGAACGTTGCAGATTACGTTGGCCGAAAACGTCGGTGGGGCTGGCCAGGTTTTTAACTTTATTCCAACTGAATGAAGGCTGGGATCTTGTTGTACGATGTCCTACGTGTGTGAATCATGTATTTTTGATCGGCCCAGAATGACCTGTCTTTGTGAACCCATGTATGTTTGATTGACCCGGAATGTATAATGTTGCTTGGCTGTATCGACAGCTATCAATGGCGGGCCGGGGCGGTGACCGCTTGCACCGAGACCAGAACTCGCCCGAAGCAGAGTTTTCATTAGTGAGGCCGTCCGTGCATCAGCAAGACGTTTGACAAATGGCGTAGCCTAATAGCCTAGAGTACATACCAACTCCCGAAATATGATCAAGTCGCAATCAGGCATTGAATGCCCCGTTCCTTCCGTTCCTTCAATGATTAATTCCACCGAATGCAGCTCGAGAAAATCGCATATATGAACGCAATGGGAAGAACCGTCCACGGGCAGACATCAATTGGTTCAACAAACGACAGCATCTACAGACGCAAATTCCAAATCCTAATTAATGTATTCCATGGGAAGTTATCGTAAAGACCTCACATCCTCCGCAACGGCCTGATACTCGACAACTTCAAACCAGGAGCAATAGCCTCCGTGGCCTTTTTAAACAAAAACATCTTCGCCCTCGCCTTCTCCATTTCCTTCTCACCAAGTCCAATAAACCACACCCCACGCACTCGTGAGGTGGTCGTTGACGTGTTACCCCGTAGAACAAAATGCTGTCGAACGCGTCTGCTATTTTATTACGGAAGTCGGGGTTTGTGGTCGCTCAGAGTATGTTCGAAACTTATCCTGTGTGGAGAAGGGTGCATGTTGAACCATTTATAGGGCTTGAAAGGTCAGCAGGATGGGGTATACGCTTATTCAATAACCCAACAAAAAAGACAAAAAGACCAACGAGCCCAGATAATTAAGTGAAATGCAAGACTCGGAACACCCATAGATTCATAACTCTCCTTTGGCTCAATAGTAGGCCGCCTGATCCATCGCATCCCATATCCAAGTCCACCCACCATCCATCGCGTCTGGGTACCCTTCCGAATCAAGCAGGTAGGCTGTGTTATGCGGGGCGTAGACGATGAGCTCTTTTGGCGTGACGTGATCCCCACGCCAAAAGGGTGCATTGAATCCCTCGTTGTGGTGTCTTTTTATTTGGATGGGATCGGTTTGCGTTGGAGGGCGAGCGCGGGGCGGCAGTATTGGTGCTGGTACTGAGAAGCACGAGAGCTGTAGTGGCGGTGGTGGAGGGAGTGGGTGGTCGGAGGAAGTAGGTTGGGGAGGTGGTTATTGTGTGGGAGCCAAATGAGGTGGATACGGGTGCATCTTTGGTGGTAGTGGTATTGGATGAGACGACGGCAGTGCCGGAGGAGAGTTAGATGGAAGGTGTCCATTGGTGGTTGGGGAATCCTTCGGTTGAGGAGAACAACAGAAGTGGTCGTTGGGGACCGTAGCCTTGCAATCAGGGGCCCATAGACAAGGCGGAGGGCACTTTGACGCTGTAAAGTACAGCGGAGTTTGAACGTAAGTAAAAGCCGCGGGGTGAACCCGGACGGGATGTGGAGATGGAATGCGGGCGAGAACTGTGGGGCGTGCCTGGATAGGATGTGGATCGGGAATGGTTCCAGGGGTAGTGTTTAGTGCGACGTACCTAGCGAGTTTAACGACCAAGATTCTCGCCCGTGAGCCACGTGATACCGTACACATCAACGGCACTCATTGTGTAGTATTAAAGGATGTCAGGAGCTGGGGAGATTCTGGCGAGGGTCCATTGTGTCGAATTGGCTGTGGCATCCGGGTAGGTGATGGGGTTCTTCAATTCTTTGTCTGGCATTTCCCAACCCGTTCCTCGGAACTCTCTGTAAACTACCTCAGCTTGGCATCGACGTAGTCAGCGTTAGATGTTCGAAAGTCATAATCACATAGTCCACCACATCCTCCGCTCGCACCCTTCCCTCTTCTTAGCGCGTGCGACTGGATAAGGATCATCCCAATCACTGCGAATCCTCCTTCAGAATCGTTTTGAGCGTGTCAGCGATGGTGCTGGCCCAAATACCATCAACGGTGAAGGATTCGAGAAGGTTAGTGGTAGTGCCAAGGGGTGTGGTATTCAAGGATTTGGTAGGTGCGAGCTGGAGATAGATGGGGTATTCAAGGCAGCTATCGGGTGGGGTTTGGGTGGGAGGTTATGGATAAAGCTCATTAGGAGGATGTTCCCGCACGCCTGTTGATACGAAGATCGTTTTTCTTCTGGCAAGCGTTAGTTTCAGGTGCAAGTGGTCATCGTGCCGGCCGCCATTGATGATTGCGGGTTAATCAAACATATATGCATTCGGGGTCGATCAGACATACACGGTTCACGCATGTAGGATATCGTACGACGAAATGACACCCTTCGCGCTATCTTCAAACTTAGAACCAAAAGACCTGATTGGCCGCTCCGGTGGGACCTCCAACGCAATCTACTACTACATAAATCAGTCCCGTGTACAAAGTACATTGCCCACATACCTGAACTGGGAGCGGACCAGGAGGCACCGTCCAAACGTTACCCTGATATTTGGAAAGTTGTCCGAGTTTGTGGGAGTTTCTTGATTAGTTTTACAGTTGTTTTCCATTTTATGGGGGTTGGGTATCAGGTCGTCGCAGAGGGCGCGAGGCGTTCACAATAATATCCCATGGAATACATTAATTGGAATTTGGAATTTGTAGCTGTGGATGCCGCCTTTGCGTTGAGCCGATTGACGCCCGCTTGTTGATGGGTCCCGCCACAAGCCGGTTATATACGCAATTTTCCCAAGCTGCAGTTGGTGGCATCAGACATTGAAGGCACTGAAGGAATGGAGCATCCGATACTTGATTGTGACATTCATCATATATCGGGAGTTAGTTTGTGCTCTGTGCTATTAGGTTATGCCATCTTTCAGACATCTTGTTGATGCACCGACGGCCTCACTAATGAAAGCCCTGCGTTGGATGAGCTTTGGTCTCAGGTGCAAGCGGCCACCGCCCCGCTCGCCATTGATGATTGTCGACTCAACCAAGTAATTCCGGGTCAATCAAACATACATGGATTCACAGAGACGGGATATTCTGGGCCAATCAAACATACATGATTCACACACATAGGACATCGTACAACAATTTCAGCCTTCAATTAGCTGGAATAAAGTTAAAAACTTGGCCGGCCCCACCGACGTTTTCGGCCAACGTAATCTGCAACATCCATCAGCCCCCTATATGAAAAACATATTGCTGACTTACTTGACCTGGGGGCGCACCAGCAGGCACCGTCCAAACAAGATTAGTACCAGGAAGCCTAATCCTACATACCCGATATTCGTTAGCCCTGTAACATCTCATTCGACAACAAACAACCAAACTTACTGGCGGCCAGCATCGGCGCCAACGATCTCCCAATCCGACGCATTCGGTGGGTCTTGCAAGAGGCCAAAGACAAGCACACCGATCTTGTCAACCAGAGTGTTCCTGGTCGCAAGGGCGAAGAGGCCGCCTGGCATTCCGGCAACAACCCACAGAGGGGCGGTACCTTGCCCGACCATGACAGGCTTGGGGTCCATGTTGTCAGGCTCGTCCGCTGCCATTCTACCGACATTGGTATTGTCGGGTCCCCAGGTAATCGCATATCGGCCAGGGACTACGGCCATTTGTATACTAAGTGATGATGAGGGTGGTATGAGGTTGAAGTCGTTGGAGAACTGAAGAGTCTGTTAAAATTCGAGGATGCTTATATAGTAAACTCGCGTGAAAGTTTAACACAAATGGATGACTGACGGAGAATTGTTTGGTATCAGATGATAGAGGCTGTATGTGTGTCTAGCTCGAGGTGGAGTGTTGCCTTCCATTCGAATAGTCAATTGAAGCGATGTTACGAAAGATTATGACCACCACAGATACTGAACCCGAGGCACAGCCCACGGGGCAAATATATCCCATAGTAGGAGTCAGTATGCTGCCCGTCAAGTTGAGTTTGGTGAAGACCTGAAACGACCAACGAGGCTAGAAGATCAAGGTGATGGCCAGACAGAATATGTCCCCTATAGCTTCAATTCTCCCGATCATTGGTATATGGAAAGGTCTCGTACAGCCTGAATGCGTCTTGTCATTGGTACATGAAAGTAGTTAAGCATATGGTGTACTTGGGTCTGGGGGACGCCACCATCAGCTTCCATCGTGGTCCAGATGAGTCGATTGTGTGGTTACACCTTGTAGGTGTCTCGTAACCTCCCACTTCTCGATAACACATACAGCGCCAAAGTAACGGCACAGACACCACAAGCGCCCTTCATATGCCGGTGACCTGAAAATAGCGAACCATTGGCGCTGCCAGACACGGCTGCCACCGAGTCAATATGGACCAGCTGACAGCACATAATTGCGACCGTGGATAAGATTTACAAGGGAGTTATCATATAAATCCATCACGAAGGTATGTTCTTCGTAAGTCTTCTCTTAAGGAACTCTGAACGATATTCTCGTTCAAAGAGACAGGATCAGGGAATCAGTGTATCGATGACCGGAGGGTCTGCCGTTGAGCTGTGAGTGCCAGAAACCCCAGGTAGAGAGGCCGAAAAGGAACGCAGGCAGGTTGCCTGTAACGTGTTCTCCGGCCACCTCAACCGGAGGCCAACCGAAAAGGGGTGAGACAGTGGGTATTATGCAGGAAGGTAGGGGCGAAGGAATGCATAGTTTTCGAAGTGGTTGGTTACGGGAGCAGTGTCTGGCAGTCCAGATCACTGACATATCAAGGACGTTCGTGGTGTCTGCCGTCACTCCACCGCTGCACGTGTTGTCGAGAAATAAGGGATTACCAGACACCTTCAAGGTGTAATCATACAATCGATTCACCTGGACCGCGATGGAAGTTGATAGTGGCGTCCCTCAGACTCAAGCCATGTGCTCAACTATCCTCTGTCACCTACCAATGAAAAGACGCATTCAGGCCATGCAAGACCGTTTCATATACCACGAGGAGGAAGAAGTGAAGCCATAAGGGACATATTCAGTCTGGCCACCACATTGACCTTCTAGCCTCATTGATCCTTTCAAGTCTTCACCAAACACAACCTCACGGGCAGCATACTGACTCCTACTTTGGGATAGATCTGCGCCGTGGGCTGGGCCTCGGGTTCAGTGTCTGTGGTGGTGGTTATAATCTTTCGTAACATCGTTTCACTCGAACATTCGGACGGAAATCAACAGCCCGCTTCTGGCTAGACATGCATGCAACCTGTCATCTGACGCTGACAAGTTCTACATAGGTCGGCCATTTTCGTTGAGCCTTGGCTATATAAGCCTCCTCGAATTAGAGCAGACTCTTCAGTCCTCCAACGACTTCAACCTTACACCACCTTCATCGTCACTTAGTACACAAATGGCAGTAGCCCCTGGCCGATACAATATCGTCTTTAACACGACCAATGTCGGTAGAATGGTAGCGGGCGAGCCTGATGACATGAACCCCAAGCCCGTCATGGTCGGGCCCGGTACCGCACCTCTGTGGGTTGTTGGGGAAATACCAGGCAACCTGCCAGGCAACCTCAGAGTCCTTGCAACCAAGAACACTCTGGTTGCCAACATTGGTGGACTCCTCGTTGGCCTCTTACAAGACCCACCAAACGCACCGGATTGGAATATCATTCCCACCACGATCCCTGGGCTCTTCCGGTAAGCTTGGTTGTCTGTTTTCGAAGGAGACATTGGAGGGCTAATGAGCGTCGGGTATGTAGGATTGTACGTACTGGTACTAATCTTGCTTGGACGGTGCCTGGTGGTGCGGTCCCAGTTCAAGTAAGTCGGCAATATGTTTTTCACACAGGGAGCTGATTGATATTACAGATTGAGCTGCAGCCCGACGTTGGAGGGGCCAACCAGGCCTTTTCGTTTGTTTGAAGGTGATGAAGGCTGGAATCTTGTTGTACAATGTCCTGTTTATGTGAATCATGTATCTTTGATTGGCCCGGAATGTATAACGTTACTTGACCGAGTTGGCAGCCATCAAACACGAGTGAAAGCCGTGAGGTGGGCTCGAACAGGTTGTGACGGCGAGTGCGTGATTAGAGCGATGGGAGATGATATCTTCAGCAGAAGTGTTCTGGAGTATGGATCTGGGCTAGGGTATTAAATCTGAGAAGATCCTGGCCTATTCTTGTAACCGGCGTTCAAGTTCTGTGCTAATCGTGAATTAATCATCAACCCGTGGGTAGCTGTGTATACATGCAGGTTGAAAGTCTGCCACCAACGAGGCACGAGCGCCGGCAGCAGACAATAGTCTTCGTGGGCGCAGTCACGGTCACGTCACTTGCGATTCCCTTCCTCTCACCACCACGACGTGCCCACAGGTTTTGCTCACCGCACACCTCGCGCTTTTCCCCACCCTCCGCTCCCTCTCTACACCGTCCTCCAGCCGGCGTAGGAAGCATCGCGACAGCAGAGACTGGTAGTCGACTAGGACAAGAAGTCGCGACGGGACCCTCCCGCCCATCGCAGCCAAGTCTCTCCTGCCGATTGCTCCCTGCGAGGCAGGGAAGCCCGTCCCGGGCTTTCGCCCAATATCTTTAAAAATACTGCTCACTCACCCCGCCGCAATTCATAGTACACGCCTCACGTATCTCGACCCGTTGCTCAAAATACACTAATTGTTCCTCTGCCCTCCTCCGTGCACAAACGACGCGAGACAAGCCTGACAAAGAGAGGATATTGGAGGGGCCAATGGTATTATCAGAGTGTCTTGTGGAAAGATAACTGGCACTGGGCGGCCGTGGCTAGCGCATATAGGGGTTGGAGGGTGGCCGGCTGTAGCTGCCCCAGGCCTGGTCAAGTACCCAGGTGTCATTAGATGTACTCAAGTCCGCCCGGAGGTTATAAGTTTGGGTTGAATACCCATATGCCCGAGTTTCAGTGCTTCAAGGTGACAGTTACGCCAGCGGGGATGGGCGGTGCGCTCCGGAAGGGAATGGTCAGTTTCGGTGTGGGAATCAACACTTTTATCGAATGCAAGTATCGTAGACCGTAACTTGTTTAACACTAAATAAGCCGATTATAGATGAGCCGGTGTGCCCGATTACCTTTATTTTTATTCCTCCACTGATCTTGTCGTCTGCGCCGCATCCCCAAAATACCTCAAGAAACAGAACTAACTCCCTCGAATACACCTATTCTGCACCCATGGATATTTTCGCAAGTTTTCTGCAGAAATAAGGTAAGGGATTGTCGAGTGAGGATAATAGCCGGAAAACAAGCAAAATATTACCTTGTGTGTGAGACCCGCTCTACTGAACACTCCCACCTTCCATGATTTACGCAGCTACTACGTAGTAAGGATCACTCCATCTGAAGTATCCATTCTAGTCTTCTTGTTCCACCAGAGTCTATCCCCCCTCAATAGAGTTTGGGCATAGGTGCGTCCGAGCGCCCGTCGTTCTAAATACGAGGTTACAGATTGCGACAATATGCATCGATTAATGGTGTCGGCGAATAAAGCGACCACTGAATGATGTAAATACCAAATATCCGGCCCAAGCCTATGCATGATGGGCTTGGGCCGGATATTTGGTATTTAGGACCACGACTCCCGAAGTCTCCCAGCTCAAGTGCTCCACAATTAGCCTGTGGGCTCCTTCGTGCGGCTATGTGACGCAGAAGTTGCATCCATTATACGTCTACACTCCCTCACCTGGTCCCAACGCCCCATCCACTGCTGTGCAGCATGCTGGTATATAAGATAGAAGCTCCTCTGGGATAATTTCTCAAACATGCAGAGAACCAAACACCGTGCGCGACACCCAACAACCGCACCCATACGTTCATTTGTCATCATGTCAAACGATCCTAGGTTTGTCGAACTTACTATCAGCATGACCCTTCCATGCTTACCGCATCATTGCTTCCTTGTCAAACGGTAAGATCTCCGGCCAGTTCCACTCCACCAAAGGCGGTCTCAAGTCAGGCGTACGTAGCTTGCCTTCTCCATCTTGGTTGGACTCTGTTAACCTACTATCATAGTTGGGTGGCGTAACCCGCTCCACCAACCTCAAATCATCCGGGGGGCAAGAACGTGCCCAAGGCCAAGCAGAATATGCGGCCGGTCGTGGTCAAGGAGGCTACCTCCAGAACCCTCAAGAATGGGGCAGCGGCGGAAACACCGTAGATTCAGCGACCCAGGATTACTTGAACCAAGGCTCCAACCAAGGCTATAACAAGGATCCCCAAGGATGGTCCGGTGCTGAAAAAAGGGAATCAGCGGTCCTTGGCTCGGACCAAGGGCTTCAAGGTGGACAAGTTCCAGGTTGGGGTATTTCATCTTTCCTGGGCTTTCTGGTTGAAGCTGACTCTGAGATGATTTAGGCACTCGGGCGACGCGTCAAGATTTTAAGGACGCATCTCAGCGAGACATGAACCGCGACGAATTAATGTAAACAGAGTTGGGCGTCGTATCAAGTTGTGGAGAATGCGGATCGGCTATGCCCAAGCCCGATCCGCATCGCCCATTTCAAGGCGGGGCGCCCAAGTCTCGTCACCGACAACCCGCCCCTACGACATCCCGCCTGTACGACACTCCGAACACGCTCTCTCAACTATTCACCGAGTTCCCTTTTACTATTCACTCCTCAAACACTTATGGCGCAGATCCTCTCCTTATATTCTATCTCCTCTGTTTCATCCTCCATTCTTACTTGTCAAGAAAATTTCCCATCCCATAACTATTCAGATCCCCTATACGCGTCCAACTAATTAGAGAAATTTCTTTATCGTCTCATTCCTTCGTTTGTTCAGTATTTCTTAGTGAAAATTATCGTACCACCGAATATTCTCTCTCTACCTAATTTTCGTAGTTAAATAGGACACTGTCTGGATTGTTTCGATACCGAATTATACCCCCGTTTACTCGCTATAAAACTTTCTCAGAAACTCTATCTATCAGGGAGAAAAACATTACTCTTCCCCTGCGCTTCGTACTTCTCAAGTCTCTCCTCGACGCGCCCTCTGCTCGCTTTTCTTCCTTACCCCTATCTGTGACTGTTGGACATTCTCCCAAAGCTCCCGGACTGACGGACGCAGTCCCCCTTTTCGTTGAACCACCGCCACTTTCCCTTCAAAGTCGTATTCGTACTATGCTTGGTCTAGCATCTGGACTTTAGTCTGCATCCCATGCGCATGTATTTGTACTTCCAGTGTTCCTGAATAGCATTCCCATCACAAATCGAGTTCATTATCCCTATCCCGAACCTTCTCTACCAGAAACTTCTTCCGGTGTGATGGCGAGTGCGAGATTAGAGCGGTTGGTGGTGCCTTCGGCAGATGTGTCGTGGGAGTGAGTGAATGGGGTATAGATCTGGGTTGGGGCATTAGCGGTTTGCGTTGAACACCCATATGCCCGGGTTCCGGTGATCCAAGGGGACAGTCACACCAGCGGGTATTGGAGGTGCGCTCCGGAAGTGCAGGGCAGAACTATCTAGTGGCTGCATAAGTAGCTCTCTTCATCGGCCTATCGCCCAGGGTCACCTGTGAGTGTTCTTGTCACGCGATACGCACATGCTAGTTGATATATTTCCATACTGCTACAAGTACACTAACTATTAAGATACGGTTAATGTATGTTAAAGTGAGACTACGCCTCTCCGCAAGGATAGGACTACGTTAACCTAACATAAGTGGGGTACTGAGTTGGTGTGTGGAGTTTCTAGTAGAGGACATGTGTGATTGGGTATGCATGCGAATGTGTAATGGGTACTTCGTTAATATTGACGCACTACATATATGATTACTTAATGTTCTTTTTATTAGATATGCCATTTCAAACTCGAAAATCCGAAGATTTCTCGTCGATAAGAAGAGCACGACTACATCAAACACAGGCCGCAGGATAGTTAGTGAAAGGGAAAAGGGGTACGAAGTATCAAGAGAAAGGAAGAGGATGCAAAAGAGTAGTAAAAGAATAAAGGAGGAAGTGGAAGTGTCGTGACATGCAACAGGATGGTTATTCTCGGTCCCCGTGATCCTCTCCTCGAAAATGGTCCAATAATGTGTCCTCGATAGCGAGCTCGTTTCGCTTGGGTGGGCCCCTCCCGAATTTGGTGAAGGCGCCCGATTTCTACAGAAACTCGGCCAGGGCGGTTATCCCAGATTTAGTTCCTAATAAGTCTGGCACGCCAGGAGTCCGGGCGCAGAACATTGGGTACAGGTCCCAGGAATCCAACCGTGCAAAGTGACGGCAGACACCACAAACGCCCTTCATATGCCGGTAATTTGGACTGCCAGACACCGCTCCCGTAACTACCTCGGAAACCATGCACTCCTTCGTCTCTACCTTCCTGTATTAAACCCATCGCCCCACCTCTTTTTGGTTGACCTCCGGTAGAGGTGACCAGAAAACACGTTATAGGCGACCTGACCACATTCTTCTTCGACCCCTCCGCCTGGGGTTTCTGGCACTCACAGCCCAATGGAAGATGTCCACTGCCGGTGATCGATACGCTGATCTCCTAATCCTGTCTCTTTGGGCGAGAATATTGTTGAGAGTTCCTTAAGAGAAGACTCACGAAGAATATACCTTCGTGACGGATTCATGTGCGAACCTCTCTCGTAAATCTAGTCCAGGGTCGCAATTATGTGCTGTAAGCTGGCCCACATTGGCTCGGTGACAGCCTTATCTGGCAGCGCCAATGGTTCGCTATTTCTGATTCACCGGCATATGAAGAGCGTTTGTGGTGTCTGCCGTCACTTCACCGCTGCACGTGTTACCGAGAAATGAGGGATTACGAGACAATTACGAGGTGTAATTATACAATCTGTTCACCTGGACCGCGATGGAAGCTGATAGTGACGTCCCTCAGACCAACCAGACCATATGCTCAGCTACCTTTTTTCACCTACCAGTGACAAGACGAATTCAAGCCATAAGGGTCGCATTCAGTCTGGCCACCACCTTGATCTTCTAGTCTTGTTGGTCGTTCCAGGTCTTCACCAAACTCAACTTGGCGGACAGCATACTGACTCCTACTACGGGATAGATTTGCCCCATGGGCTGGGTCTCGGGTTCATTGTCTGTGATAGTGGTCATAATCCTTCGTAGCACCGCTTCGCTCGAACATTCGAACAGAAGTCAGCAGTCCACCTTTGGCTAGGTATACATACAGCCTCTATCATCTGACACCGAACAATTCTCCATCAGTCAGCCATTTGGGTCGAACCTTCACGCGAGTTTACTATATAAACCTCTTCGAATTTGAACAGACTCTTCAGTCCTCCAACGACTTCAACCTCACAACAACCTCATCGTCACTTTGTACACAGTTCACAAATGGCAGTAGCTCCTGGCCGATATGCGATTACCTGGGGAACCGACGGTACCAACGTCGGTAGAATGGCAGTGGGTGAGCCCGACACCATGGGCCCCAAGCCCGTCATAGTCGGGGCAGATACCGCGCCCCTGTGGGTTGTTGCGGGAATGCCAGGCGGGCTCTTCTCCCTTGCAACCAGGAACACTCTGGTTGACAAGATTGATGGATATATATTTGGCCTCTTGCAAGACCCACCGAATGCACCGGATTGGGAGATCACTGGCGTCGATGGCGGTTGCCAGTAAGCTTGGTTGTTTGTCCAACGAGATGTTACAGGGCTGACGAATGTCGGGTATTTAGGATTAGGGTTCCTCGCACTACTCTTGTTTGGACGGTGCCTGCTGGTGCGCCCCCGGGTCAAGTAAGTTGGCAATGCGTTTTTCGTTTAGTACAGGGGGCTGATGGATGTTGCAGATTGTGTTGGCCGATAACATCGGTGGGGCCGGCCAGGTTTTTAACTTTATTCCAGCTTTGTGAAGGCTGGAATTTTGTTGTACGATGTCCTGCGCATGTGAATCACGTATGTCTGATTGGCCCTGAATATCCTGTCTCTGTGAATCCATGTATGTTTGATTGACCCGGAATGTATAATGTTACTTGGCCGAGCCGACAATTTATTAATCAATGGCGAGTGGGGCGATGACCGCTTGCACCTGAGACCAAAGCTCACCCGAAGCAGAGCTTTCATTAGTGAGGTCGTCGGTGCATCAGCAAGACATCTGAAACGTGGCATAGCCTAATAGCACAGAGTACAAACCAACTCCCGAAATAGGATAAACGTCACAATCAGGCATTGGACGCTCCGTTCCTTCAGCACCTCCGGTGATCAATGCCACCGGGTGCAGTTTGGGAAATAGCATACATAAACGACTACATCAATTGGTTCAACGAACAGCAGCACCGACAAACGCAAACTACAAATTTCAATTGATGTATTCCACAGGAAATTATCGTAACGGCCTCACATCCTCTGCAACAGCCTGATACTCGACAACGTCATCCCAAGAGCAATGGCCTCCCTGGCCTTTTCGAACATCAATGGCCTTCTCCACAAGCGCAATAAACCACACCCGACGCATTCATGAGGCGATCGTCGGCGCGTATCCCCATAGGACAAAATGGTATCGAACATATCTGCTGTTTTGTTACGGAGGTCGAGATTTGTAGTCGTTCAGAGTATTATTCTGTATGGAAAATTTGAGCGCATGTCGAACCATATAGAGGGCTCGAAAAGCCAGCAGGATGCACCCATTCAACGACCCAAAAAAGACAAAAGGATCAATGAGCCTCGGAACACCCACAGATTCATAACCCTCCTTTGGCTTAATAGCGGCCGCCTGATCCACTGAATCCTATATCCAAGTTCATTCACCTATCTACCGCATCTGGGTACCCTTCCGAATCAGGCAGGTAGGCCGTGTCATGCGGAGCGTAGACGATGCACTCTTTTGGCGTGACGTGATCCCTGCACCCGTTCTAGAATCTCCCGCGGTGATGTCTTTTAGCTTGTATGAGGCCGGTTCGCAGTGGAGAGTGGGTGTAGGGTGGTGGTATTGGTGCTGGCACTGAGAAGCGCGAAGGCTGTAGTGATGGTGAGTGGTCGGGGTTCTGAGAGGTCGAGACCAGGGAGTAGGTTGGGGAGGTGGTTCAACATTGTGTGGGAGTCACGTGAGGTATATATGGGTGCATCTTTGGTGGTAGTGATATTAGATGGGGCGACAGTAGCGCCGGAGGAGAGCTTGACCAAAACGAGGAAGATGTCCCCAGCTGCTGGTTGGGGAAGGGGACCCTTCCATTGGGAAGAATAAGAGAAGTGGGCTTTGTGAGGATCGTAGCCTTGCAATCAGGGGCCTGTGGACAAGACGAAGGACGCCTGGACGCTGTAATGTACAGCGGTGTTGGAACATGAGCGAAAGCCGTGGGGTGAACTCGGAAGGGATGTGGAGTTGGAATACGGGCGAAAACTGTGGGGCGTGCCTGACCGGGATGCGGATCGGGAACGGTTCTAGGGGCAGCCTTGGAAGGAAAGGGTAGAGGAGTGTTTGGGCGAGAGGAAGTTGCCATCCGGGAGGCAGCAGGCGTAGTGTCAAAGGGTGTCAGGAGCTGGGGGTCTCCGTTGTGTCGAGTTATCTGTGGCGTTTGGATAACGTTCTGAGGCATGATCTAGACGATGCCGAGTCCATATCCAGGGTGTAATGGGATTCTTCAGTTCTTTGTCCGGTAATTCCCAACTCGCTCCTTGAAACACTCTGTAAACCACCAACGTAATCAGAATCAGCGTCAACGTCAGATGTTTGAAAGACATTGTCTGGGCAAATTCGAGGCCAGTTTGCATATACAGTCGACTCTGTAATAACCCATAGCACTTTGTCCCGCCCCCGAGCTATGGGTTATTACAGAGTATGTGTTATAAGAATGTTCCGTAATTACT
>MU151631.1:0-14459 GCA_015584085.1 Macrolepiota fuliginosa MF-IS2
TTTGTCCTCAATTCCCATAATAAATAAAACAATTTAATTAAGAATTCACCCACTCCTCACCCCTTCCCCATCAAAGAATGCCATCATAGAAGAGCCTTCTGTAGAGACGACAGGATGGCTAGCCATGAAAACAGATGCCATCCAGCATCTCTCATGATTTCGGAGTGCCCACAATCTTCACCTCATCCTGAACTTCCCTTTTAAGTTGAATATTCACTTCTCCATTCTCTCTCCATTCATACCTAGTAAAATTCCCCATTCTGATTCATATCACATCTCCTGTTGCCCTCCCTTTTATTCATTTTCTTTCTGTTGACTCACTACATCTCCATTTATTCACTTTTTAATTGACTCATCATTCCAATGTTGCCATGTTTTCATTTCACCTCCTGGAAAATCCATAAGCAAAAATTTTCATCCCATATTCCCATAGTCTCATGCTCACTTCTCTATTGAATCCCCATTCCGACTTTCCATTTATTTCTTATCACTTTTCTTACTAGTTACTGTAGAATGTTCATATCTACTCTCTGCATCTCTGGCTTAGTAGTATAAGTACGAGCTTTGCCTGTAAACCTTTCCTCAGTTAATGAACTCACCACTCTGCATGTAAAAAGTTTTCTGTCTAAATTTCTCCCTATGCCATCTCCCAACCTTCTCCATCCCCGTTGTCTTTTTCTGCTTTGTCTCAACACCCCAAATCTCTCACTCGTCGATTGATGCTCAGATCCTTGTTGCCAAAGCCGCTGACAGATGCAGCAGGCACTCACCCATTTTTGACTACACGCACATTTAAGTTTTTTCACTTCCAAACAGTCCAACTCCCATACTCCTTGCCACCCATCATTACCCCTTCATTGGCTTCAGCCCATCTCTGAGCCCACTTTCGCAGGAGGAGCACGAAGTCGGACAAGAAACTCCCCAACAGACTCACCTGGTACTGCTGGCTTCAGTGCTCCCCCTTCTTGTCTCCTTACCATAATGGCAGGAGAATCAGCTGTGGGGGTCTTCGGAACGACTCACCATCTTGGTCTCGATTTCTGACAATGGTGAAATACAGTTATTCGGATACTGCACCGATATCTTTCTCTATGGCATTCTGACTGTCCAGACTTGTATGTAAAGCATCAATGCATTCATAGAGAATTTCCTGATTCACAGCCCCCAGATCTTTATTACCTGGCATTTCCAAAGGATAAATGGCAGGTCAAATCAATTGTATACTTTGTCTATATTGTTGGGGCGATGCAAACGGCCTTCGCCCTTAGAGATTTCTACACGCTGTTCTGCATCGAAGATACTGAGCGTGTTCTGCTGTCAACAGCGTTTGGTCCCCACAGATTTGGGTTCATGTGGTTCACGGTTCCGGTTAGCAGCGCACTTGGTATGCTGACATTCCTGATGATTTTGAAGATTAACTCATGTGTGTATACGGTGCAGTCGCGGTCGTTGCTCAGCTGTTTTATGCCCATCGAATATACACAATTTTCAGAGGGAAGGTAATCACGATAATTGTATCTATAGTGAGTCATAGACACCCCTTCCCAGTTTATTGCCGGAGGTTGGTAACTGTCGTGAGTATAGCTAGCCATTCTTCAATTTGCTTGTGGCATCACTTCCGCTGCAATTGTCTACAATCCCCGAGGACCAGATCTATCCAACCTTAGCAGCTTTGTGGGACGGTTGGTGGATGGAGCGGTGAGCCTGACCTAACATAGGTGACCAAATTCACTGTGACCGCTGACATGCATTGGATATACAGGCCTGGGGATCAGTTGGTGCGATTTGCGACATCGTCATTGCGGTGTACATGTCCTATTCTGTATGTGTCCACATCCACCACTCTTGGGTTGATCCAGTACAATCGTTGGAAATTAAATAGCCTTCATACAGCTTTCGAAACAGCTTGCTCGAGCACCTCGGACTACCCAAGACCTCCTTACGAGAATCAAACGACTGGTAGTGGAAACGGGAATTGTAACAGGTACGTTTCTATCCTCACTGCCACTAAAAGCTGAATTCATAGCAACCACCAACAGCTGCGATGGCTGCAGCATACGTTTTCACATCAATCTTCGCATTCGAGGAGCCCTGGTACCTAATACCTGGTCTTTCTCTCAGCAAGTTGTACAGCAACTCTGTACTAGTTCTATTGAACAACCGCCTCACGATTCTCGGAGGGCGCAACGCACCACATCCTGAATCTGACGTCGCATTGTATAGACGTTCTAATGCCAGTGATGCGAGGGACCGCGCGGTTGTATCCGGTCTGGCATTTGCTCATAGCCGCACGGCAGAGGCGACCCTCACTGGTGATGATATCCATACAGTCGGGCTGATGTCTCCATCGGGACGAGCACCAACGGAATCCAGTGAAGTTGGCAGGGAGGATAAACATGTACAAAAAGTTTGATGTTTTCGAATGGACTGTTCTCAACTGGGATTTTATGATTCAGTATTGAGCCTGTAAGTATACTTGATATAGATCACACTTTGAAGATTTGGAGGTAATGACAAACTATACACAACAAATGATGCTTGTCCCATCTCACTTTTATTCGACCTTCCTTCGATTCAATGATTCCTCGGTTCGCAAATCCTCATGCCGCTCTTGAGAAAACGCAAATCGTGTCCCGCAGAACATTATATGCAGAGGGAGACGAAGATGGATATTCCCAGCCAAATTTAAGCAGGTTGGATGAGTTGAATGAGGCGGTAAGGAGGACGCTTCCACCTGTTCGCATTGAAGAGAGAAAGAACAAGCAGAGGAGGGTCCAGGTTGAGAATGCGGAGACGGATGTGGTGGAGGAAGCTATGTGTATGTCTGAAGTTACTGCGTTGTGTTATGGAGCTAATGAAATGATAGTATTCCGCTTGGTTTCTAATGGTCCACCAATATTACTTTCGCTAGAGCCCAAACCGGAGCCACGTATGAAGTAGGTTTGCTTTTCACGAATA
Organism: Macrolepiota fuliginosa MF-IS2; assembly: GCA_015584085.1. Lineage (NCBI taxonomy): Eukaryota > Fungi > Basidiomycota > Agaricomycetes > Agaricales > Agaricaceae > Macrolepiota > Macrolepiota fuliginosa. The sequence goes on from MU151631.1 coordinate 2,959, forward strand.
CAAGAGGTATTTCTAAGGCGAATCAAGGGTGCGGGAACCAGAGGTAGAAGATAATGAAATTCAGGCAGAAGAAAGAAGGCGGCAGGCAGTTGCGGCCGCAGTGGATGTGGATTGGGTTAGGAAGGAGTCTCTGAAGACAAATGTATGTTATCCACATAAATTGGCTACCGCTACTGACAGGAACAGTGTCATCCCTCTACACAAAGTACCATTATCCCTGTCGCTTTACCAGCACCCTCGACCCCAGCACCATCCCTCATGATTCTGAGCCACAACAAACGCGTCCGAAAGACTAGACCTCCTGTTGATCGCAAACTCCTCGGGTATCCTTACGACGTGTACGCAAAGCCACGACCAGTAGAGCAACCGAAGCGAAGCTATGATTGTCCTGAATTTGATCTGAACTATATTTTGGGCGAAAACAAAGACAAACGAAGACGGAGACGAAAGAAAAATGTCAAGAAAGTAGAACACCGCTACTGGCAGCCAGATCCGAGTATCAAAGGGAAGTGCATGGGATATGCGATGGGATATACGGGTAGATGGAACAAGATGAAAGGGTGATGTTTGGCTGCGCTGTGTCGACCAAACAAGCTCGTCGCGGTTTCTTGGCGGGTGATCTTCCCTTCCTCTACTACTCAGCATGGACGCTACTCCTCCACCACATCCCCAGTTCCCAATGGGCTCAATACCCAAACTGCCCTCTCCCTCCAGGCCTCGCGGCTCAATCAGCTCCTCGTTTTCCTACAACCCGCAACACCTCGTCGACTCGTACATGGATGTAAATACAAGCACAATCTCCAATCCTCACTCCCTTGGCCTCGACCCAAATAGATCTGTCCTCCCAGCATCACCCCTCCGATCCTCTCCCCGCCGCCACAGAAAAGCAAAGTCGAGCCTAAATAGACCACACCCACTCGCGAACGATACAACGGATGTATTTCAGGATTCTGAAGACGATGCGGATGACGAAAGCGAGTACGAGTGGGGTATGGTCGACCGAATGCGTTTATGGCGACATGATGCGCTCATGCAGCATTTATACGAGACTGCCGCGTTTTGGGGGGACAAGATCCTAAGCTGGACGAGTACGTACGATACCCTAAACATGAAAAACAATTGTAGTAGGGGGAATGTTAATCCTGTTGTGATTTCTGGTTGTTTGCTAGATGATCCTAATGACGCTTTCTGGCTTGCTCAAACGTATTTCATGACACATCAATACTCGAGGGCCGAGCGCTTACTCACGCGGCCGTTTCCTACTTCACCACTGAAACGCTCATCCACGCCACCCCCGACGACCAATGGCCAGAATAAAGGAAAGGGGAAGGAAGCGGACGTGTTGTCCGAGCTCGCGTTTTCTCAACGACTCCCGATGGGACCGGGAGGAATGATTGAGGTCACGTCCGATCAGCAGGAAAGGGTGTCGAGGTTGGTAGATATGAGTGTTGCTTGTCGATATCTTGCTGCCCAATGTCAAGTACGTTTGTTCTGTGACAATCCCCACGTGAACTGGTTACTGAATGTGGGCAGATGCGACAAGGGAATTGGTCAGAAGCGCTTGAGATGCTAGGCGAAGCGAATCCATTCAGAGATTCAGGTTTGTTTTGCTGTCTATCTGATATGTTTTAGGGCGTTGAGACTTAGCCTAGGCCGTAGTGGTCCTTCGATACCCAATCTTGACGGAGGGATAAAAGTGTGTAATTGGTGCTCAAAAAACTCCGCTTTTACTGACCTGGGGGTCAGGTCGAAGCGTCTATGTGTCACCTTCGAGGCATACTCATGCTCAAGCTCAACCGTGGGGACCAAGCCAGGCAATGTTTCATGGAAGCACTCGCACTCGACGTCAAGTGCTTTGAAGCTTTCGATCAACTCGTCACAGGAGAAATGATGACTCCAGATGAAGGTGCGTATCACCCCTCCCACCCCTAATCCCTCATATGCACTTTGTGACACGCGTAAATTTTAGAATGGGAATTCGTACAGGGCCTATCATATTCCCAACAAACACCACAAGACGCGCAATTCGTTCAGCTAATCTACACGACTCGTTTGAGAAAATATAAGCACGTTAAAGAACATGCACTGACGAGGCAAAAACTTGTGGAGGAGTACGGATTGGCTGATAACCCGGATGTGTTGTTCAGTTTCGCAGATGCGTTGTATGCGAATTTCAGATGGGCAGATTGTTTTACCATCACTTCCAGGTGCGCATCACTGCCCCACTCGATTGCGTTGCATTATACCAATATGCCTTAGGATTCTGGGCCTAGTGTCAATACACAGCCCAACGATGCCACTGCACATCGCGTGCATGTATCATCTACAGCATTTGCATTCGAGATTGTTCATGCTTGCACATGAGATGGTCGATCGGGAGCCAGAGAACCCGATCAGTTGGTATGCGGTTGGTGTGTGGTATTTGAGCGGTGGAAAATGGCATCAGGCGAGGCAGTATTTCAGGTGAGGGTTCATACACGTATCTCATCCTGCCCAGACTGGTGATGATTTTTTTCCTTTTTTGTGTTGTAGTAAAACTTCACTGATGGACCCGAGGTTTGCACCTGCGTGGGTCGCTTTTGGACATACGTTTGCGCTCGAGGGGGAACATGACCACGCTGTGACAGCGTATTCGACGTGTGCGAGGATGTTCACCGGGTACGTCTCTATTCTGACCTCGTAAACACCGTATGTATATTCAAATTTATTTCAAAACTATAGCTCGCATTTGCCACTCATGTTCGTTGGAATGGAACATATTATGCTATCCAACTACGCGCTGGCGGACGAAGCACTCAATGCTGCATACTCCATGTGCGATGGTGATCCTTTACTCATGAACGAGCGGGGTGTGATGGCATATAACCACGGCGAGTATGAAAAAGCAGCTTCGCTATTCCAGGGGACGTTGGAGCTCGCGCAGGTAACGCAGAGCTCGAGAAAGTCGTGGGCTACGACGTATATCAATCTCGGAACATGTTATCGAAGGCTTGGGTACGTATATGCAGCGTTGTATCCATTTCTAGTGCTCGGTTGTTAACAAGGGACGTCTATTAGGCGCTTGGACGATGCATTGGAGACGTACCAAAAGGTTTTGGAACTCGATCCCCGACACGCCGTAGCCTTAGGTTTCTTAGGAATGGTACACCACCTCAAAGGAGAGCTCGACCCAGCAATCGTTAAATACCACGAGGTGCGTCTTTTTACTCCGCCGACCACACAAAATATATTCTCACTCCACGCCCCCACCTTCCATCCAGTCATTAAGCATCGACCCTGCAAACCCACACATCCTCGAAGTCCTAAACATGGCCATCGACTCTGTCACACACCGCGCATTAGGCCAAGCGACACCCGATATGGAGGTTAGACAAGCGGTGAAGGAGTTGAAGGAGACGTATATGAAGATGGGAATAAAGTTCAAGGGGAAGGAGAGGGCCCTATTGGGAATTGGGCTGCCTCGCGCCATCGCTAATGCCACTGCTCCTGGCGGTGGTGTGGGTTCTAGTGCAGGTGTTGGTGGGAATGTGTTCGAGGAAGGGGATGAGATGAATCTTGGGTAGGTGCATGCATGCATACCTCCGGAAAGAGGAAATGAGGAATGGAAAGGGGGGTTGCTGCTACTAGGGTAAAAGTGCATTATTCAGGAAATGGAAATTCTCTGTTTCCCTCCACTCAATGTCCACTCGCACAGCAAGCCGTGAGGCCTAGACACCTCAATCGCCCAGGAACACCAAGTCCTGGGTATCTGACCTACCTCGGACTTGCACGGCTTTGTCTTCGACGTGCGCTTTCTATCTCAAACTGTGCTTTGACTTGCTCGAAGCAAAAAAGTAAAAACGAGTTTTGCAAAGTGGATAGCGGTTAGGGATGAAGGTGAGACTCCCACCCCCACCCACATTTGCTTCCTCGGGTCCCGCAAGCAAGCCGAAGGGGGGGTTGTTCCCAAGACCTCTTTCCAGAGAGAACCTTTGAGGGAAAGAATGATTAATGATATGATTCTCGAGAGAAAGTCCAAATTGAAAACAACAGCAATTTCGCTCCCAAAATAGATCCCCGTTACCCAGTAACAAACAAGGACAAACAGGACAGAATGGATTACCTGATTTGATAGGCGGTGCTCTTTCTGACTCTCCTTCATCGCTCCCTTTCTCTCTCTCAAATACGATCGACCCGGGTGTCGATCTGATTTTGTATAACGCTCCTTCCTTGGGATTTTCATAAAGCTCGTTGTTGTAGGATTTCAACTAGGTAGATATGCCGAAGGTGAGTTTCATATCCCCGCCCACGTTCTGGTCGAATTCTGATGTATTTGCTGCTTCTGCTCTTGCGAACACTAGAATAAAGGAAAGGTTCGCACAACTCTCACGCAAATGCCCTTTGAGCGCTCGGTAAACTCACGCCTATTGACAAATGACAGGGTGGCAAGAACAGGAGACGTGGAAAGAACGAAAACGACGACAACAAGCGTGAGCTTGTGTTCCGTGAGGATGGGCAAGAGTATGCTCAGGTGACGAAGATGCTGGGTAACGGCCGGCTTGAGGCACTGTGCTTCGACGGCGAGAAGCGGCTGGCACATATTCGTGGAAAGATGAGAAAGAAGGTGCGTTCTTGACGTCTGGATGGGTTTGGATTTGGTAATGAAGGCTGAAAATTTCTTGTGTTTGGCTCTTTGTGGTTTAGGTCTGGATTAACCAGGGCGATATTGTGTTATTATCTTTGCGAGAGTTCCAGGATGGAAAGGCGGATGTGATTGTGAAGTATACATCTGATGAGGCCCGGAATCGTGCGTCTGATCTTGTCTCATTACTGGGTTCTGACGACTTATGTTGTGCGTGCTACAGTAAAAGCATATGGCGAACTGCCTGAAAACGCCAAGATCAACGAGACAGACGCATTTGGCGAGGAAGACGACGAGTGTGCCTTTGAGTTCGGAGATGAGGGAGAGGTTGACATTGACGACATCTGATGTACTAATGTGCCCTATTCATCCGCCCAGTCAATTTGTGATTCCTTCCTGTTGTCTTACTATTCGCTGTATTATGATACTTTCAAAACAGCATTTTCTATTTTCCTCTACAAATCTGACTCGGTACATATCAAACGTCTATTTTATCTTATCGACAAGTTCGGACCTTGATTATAGCCAGGGTTGTGATCCAATCCCCTATCGGAGACTGGTCAGCGTCCTCAGCGTCTGCATATCTGGAACAACACCCTTCTCCCATGCAAAATAATCAATAATATCCCTCGCATTACACTTGACCGCCAGCTTCAGCATCGACTGATCAACCTCAACTCGGTCCTCCAACCGCCGCCGCTTCCCCTTCCCCTTCGGACTCGGAGTAGAACAGGGAGCCGGCGGCCCATCCCGACCATCCCGCTCAATCAGCATCTTCACCATTTTCAGGTTCTTTTGCTTGATCGCGACCTTGACGGCCATCCCTGCCTTATGCGCAGGCGAGGCGCCCATGTCGAGAAGAAAATGAATCAGAGGCATGTGCCGCGCATGCACGGCTTTCGTTAAAGCATAGCCTTGATGAGAATTCGTATCGAGTTTTGCGAGTGATTGCCCTTTGCTAATTATACACTTGAGAAAGGGAAGTGGCTCGTCCGTCGCTCGCCAGTCTCTTTCGTCTTTCCTCGGTGCGAGGGATCGGAATAGCCGACGGGGGATTTCGCATCTGCGTGCCTGGTGTGGTGTTAATGATGATGTATGGGGTATAATTAATGCTGAAGCGGATTGTGAAAGGGTTTCGAGGTGTGAGCAGAGTAGATCTAGGGTGGGTGGTGTACAGAGCGGGTATCGGAGGGCTTTTGAGAGGATATCAGCGGTGTGTGATGGAGCGGCGGTGTTGGCACATGAAGCGAGGAGGTATTGTACACGGAAGGATATGGGTGATCCTCTGAAGACATCCAAGAAATGGTGGGAGAGACAGGGGAGGGAGGGGGACAGCGCGTATAGCTGGACTTCGTACAGAAGCTGATTCATGGGAAGTCAGAAAAGATAGAGTCTGCTTCTGAACTTTTACCCACCTCTACAGGTAACGCCCGTAGTCCGGAATATTCTTGCTGCATGGCTATTCTATGTACACCATTTTAGCTTAGCTGAAGACAGAGGGGAATGGGCAATCGGAGATAATGGAAAAACATCATCATTAGAGATTTCACATTCCCACGCTTATGGGGTTTGGTGGGTCCACAGTAATTAGTCATTGCGCTAGATAGGAGGATAGATCTCGCTAATGCATCTGAATACAAATCCCTCTCATCAAAGCGAACGTCTAATCCTTCCGAAATATATCACCTATATAGCTACACCCATCGGAGCAAGAATCACCCCCCAAGGCCAATTATTGTCCAAAGTTAAGTGGTTGACCATGTCGTCCGACGCCAGTGGGGATGGCGGTTCCGATTAGAGTCGTCATGGGCTGCTTATAGTCCGCCGAGCCTGGTGGTGCGTCCTGAAAAATACCTTCAGTACCTCTGCCGGCAGTCTAATGCCGGCTGAATAGTGAGTGTGGACAGTTTAGTATATGAAGGGGCAGTGGAGGGTTAGCTATAGAACAAGATTATCCAGAATGTTCACGATGAGGGCCCCTTGGTCATGCAGTGTCAAGGATAAGGCGTAGAGCGTGGATGGGTCCTGTCGTAGACCCTCCCTGGCCGCACACACCCAAACGGAGTCTTGCGTAAAATATAATATTCATTTAATCGACTATGCCGCAGGTTATATAGGGGATGTGGTGGTCAAAGAGGGGGTATGATCCAAAATTACGTCGTCAGATATTCAGTTGGAAATTTGCAGGCTTCAGGCTTCAAATTATCAGATGGACTTCTGTCGTAATGGGAATGATAGAGAATTGGTGGATGGTATGTAAAACATGGGCTGGGTTGCGAAGGAATGTCATTTAATCACTGTCAGAGCTGATGATAACAACGTCCGAATCTGATTCACTGGAACTGGTGTCCGTTAAATCCGTGCGCTTGCGCTTTTTACCGGTTTTGAGGGTCTGTTTGGGGGTGGGTTTCTTTCCTTTGCGATGCTTCCTAGGAGGCGGCGCCCATGTCCTGAAGCGCTCAACAATGTTTGTTTGAAACCCAACGTCATAATTGACACATTGCATCACCCATATTGCGAACTCCTTTTTCGCCCCGAGGGTCAGTGGGTGCAAAAAAATCTAAAGGCAGGTGTTCGGCGAGATGACTGACCTCTTTGCCACTAGCATAAGCAGCTTTCACATCTTCGGGTGTGATACGTTTGTATTCACCGGATGTAGAGACTGCCTCAAGCTGCTCTTCTGTTGGTAGAGTGCAATTAAAGCGCCTTCGTGCAGCCATCCGTTTCAGGACTTGCTGCCCATACTTCTTGACACATATTTCACGTGACCAAGTATTGCGAAACTAGAATTTAGGGTTCTTGTTAGGTAGGCGACGCGTCTATGGTAGATTACTGCTCACCAGCTCACTCTGTTGCGCCCATTCATGGATAGTCAGGGAGGCTACTGGTCTCAATGAATACTGACCCATGTATTGCCATGCACCAGAGGCTATTCGAGTGATGACTCGCTGTATCCTATCCCACTCCCATGCGGGTCCTGAGGTCTTTAAGAACAGTCCAGGAGCACCGGGAACTTGAGGTGCCGCAGGGTTATAGTCCAAACTAGGGTACATGAAGTCTTCTAGATGATGCTGATCGACAAAGCGTTTGGCGATTTTTGGAAACGTTTCCTGGGAATTGCCACCATAAATCGAAGAAAGGAATTCGCGAGGTACAGCTACGTCTCGTATTTCTCGGGAAACCGTGCTTGTGATTTCTTCAAGTAGGCTAGGTATTCCTCTGGTCCTGTCAAAGAGGGTCGCGTCATCCAACGTGACTCCAGCCTTGATCTTCACTCTTGGCTGACGTTGGTTAGTGATAGAAAAGCCGTCACATGCAAAGCCACATACGTTTTTTATTGCACACAGCGCCTCCTTCTTTGCCTCTTCGCTTATTTCATCCTCCCACTTGAGTCGTGGCTCTTCCGCCCACGGGTCCAATGTCATCTTATGTTTCCGCTGGCTGACTTCCTCCCAAGTCGGGACCACGACCGCCTCAAAGGTGAAGGTGCGAGTGTCCCTGAAATCTTCGTCCTTCTAAAACACTCCAAAATTGGCCCTTGATGAGCGGGAGAACAGGCTAGCCAACCGCACCGTGGACTCAGATTTCATCACCGCGCCTTGCCTAGGTGTAGTAAAACACAGACGGACCAGGTCACTTTTGCTTTCTTGCTTAATTTCAGGCATTGTGGGATGGAGATGCAGGGAATGCTGAACAACTTTCGCAACGTGCGACAGTTGCCCTGACCTCAAGGGTCCCCCTATTTACGTGTTGTTTGGTTCAGAACTGGTACACCCGAACCCACCACACCCGCCTTTTTACTCCCGAGGAATATAGCGATAAGAATGAGTGACCTTTACTTGTCTAGCATGTACTGTTTTCGCTGTACTTGTAGATCCCTGTGAGCGTTGACTTCTCTTCAATGGGAAACTCAGAGGGTCGGAAATGGTCTGAGGATGTTGTCACCAACAGGTCTGGGGCCCGGGCAGCTAAATCACTCCTCACACCAACTGGTCCCTTATTAAAAGCAGAAAGGCGAGCTACTCTCTTCCGGGTCGCGCTGAAACCTATCTTGATCACAGGTGTCCTATCTCTCGAAATTTCAGGGGTTTCCTGCAGTGCAACAATGTTAGTATTCCCTCCCCTCTCACACCTTGAAGGGTGTAAAGACAAATGGCTAATTTGCGTTCATTCTCGTCCAGTCCGTTGGGTTTTATCAGAAACGTACACTTATACGTTGACAACTGAGATTTCGCTTGTCCGTTGATCAGTCCTTTTATATGAGGGGAAAAGCGGATGTAAACTAGAACTATACAGTTACGTTGGCAGTGAGACACGGCACCTCATCGCATAGTAGAGCCGGTAAAATAACAGCCCTGCTTTCAGTATGAGTTTGAAATGGAAACAGGAAAGGAAAGTAGAAAGTCATAAAAGGAAATCCCAACATATATCGCGTCTATCCCAACAGGTTTAAGTAAGCCGGCCTCTAAAGAAACACCAGTGGGTAGTGAAACGAACAGTTGGTGGATTTCATAGCTGATACCGTCTCGTAACATCGTGGTCGACGAAGGGAATCGTCTACAGAACCGTTCACAATGGTCGTTGTGGACGCATGAAGATATTATTAGTTGCCCTGACCGGATCGGAAGCTGTTGACCCTGATTTGACTAATTGGCCCCTGTCCTAAGACAGTGTCAAGCAAATTATACCTATGAATACGAAACAATGCCTCAGAATCACACATTGGTTATCTCCGGACATTCGCAGCATTCACAAACAAGATTCGTCGATACACTCTGAATACAAGTACATAGTCACCATTCACGTTTCATCTTCTCTTCAGCTCGGTATGTTGTCATTCTGTGTAGGGGTTCCCGATCAATACATGTCCTCCTGAACCCCGTAGTAACGTTGAAACTCGAGTTCTGGAACGGCGGCGCGGATGCAAGGACCAAGGTCGAGCCAATCGCCGACAATACCTATAGTGTAGCATTTAACCTGAATAGATCTTTTAATGGATGATGACACAAAGGCTTACCACCGGGAATAGCTGTGGTAGGAAGGAAAGTCATGATTCAGTTAGAGCCAAAGTTCGTAAACGATAGTACATACAAGCTTGAGACCACCACTTGGCAATCCACAAATGGCCCTTGTAGATGACCTTGTCGCCACCGCGGTACTGATTACACAGACGTCAGGGTCAAGGCACGTCAAGATGAAGTAAATCACATACGGCAACGTCTGGCTTCCAGGAAGGAACATGCGCGCATTGAATGCCACCCGGGGGAGCGGGCTTGGAGCCGCCGGGACCACCGCGACCTGCCTGCCTAATTCCATTCTTGATGGCAAGGTCGTACCGGTCGTTGGCTAAACCACCGATCATAAGGAAAATGTCGCAGTAAATAGAGAATAATATTATAACTCACCAACAGCCTGGGACGCATCCCACAACATAACACCACCGAAGGAACTGTACTTGCTGCGAGTATCCAACGCAATATTGATGAGAGTTTTGGCATCAACATATCCACTGCCCGCAGCAGTCGCACTAGCCGGGGCACCAATGTAGACTTTGACATCCTTGTTAGGAGACTTCGTCTTGGCCCAAGTGTCCCTGGTCCCGGAGTTAGTTTTGTGACGATAAATGAATAGGACACGGGGTTCCGAACCAAGTGCCAAAGTTGAATTGCTTTTAATTAGGGTTCAGAATACTTCGTTAAACGGGCTAGAGAACAGGAAACTCACATCCGGGTAGTTATTCAAACTTGCGGCAATCATTAGTTACCAGAGTCAGGAGAAAAGCGTGAGATATAGTCGACTCACCCGCAGTAGTTGTTGTAGACTAGCAAAAAATAGTATCATCACCAATATACAGTTCAAGGGGCGCGACTCTGGACCTACATTGGACATAGACGGCGTCAAACGCAACGGCATCGAGGGCACTTTGAAGGTGAGCATCTGGGTGAACACACTGGGGCGCTGCGGTAACGTAGTACCTATAATCCATTATTAACATCTCCAGCGGAGACCATGTAAAAGCACACATACATCTTGGCCGCCCCAGATATGTGAGTTCTGAGTCTAGTCACAAAGGCCGCAAGACCAGTGCCGCTTCCAGATTCAATATCTAAATCAACACCATCGAGAATGACATCGCCGAAAGGCCTGATAGAGCTCGTTCCACCCAGGAATAAGTTCCAAATAGTGTCAGCGAACTGCTGAGCCTGTGAATCATCAGTGAAAGTAGTTGAGCCAGAGGCTCCGCCCAAGCTGAGAGTAACGATCTTCCCCTTCGCCTGGCAAGTCTTGATGTTGGGAGCTAGGAACTGGCAGTTGGACAGGCTAGTACCAGGGAAGTAGTTGCCGCCACAGGTCTGCGAAATAGGGTGAACTATCAGAGGGAGAAACCACAGCAATAAGTGGTATTCTGTGCTCACATTGGCCAGGTTGATCTCGGGCATGCCGCCGGTGGAAAAGAAGACATTCAAGAACGCGATCGGGAGAGCATCAATAGCATCATCCTGGGCGCAGCGGTGAGGTCACCAAAAACATCCAGCTTTGCAGATAACAGACCTGGCAATATTCGGAGATAACCTTCTGCCAATTGGGGGGATCGCTCGAGTGAGCTGCACCATAGGAGTTTTGACCCCAATAACTGTAAGCGTATCATCAGCTATTCGTTCTACCACGTAGCATTGTCGGGTGGGCGTACACAGCGACCTGAGTGATGCACGACCCAGGATCAGTAAAAAATGACAAGACTTGACGACAGGATTAGCATACGTTGTCCTGTCTACTATTGTTAAAGGCGAGAGCCTGAGTTATGCCGAGGGCAAGGAGAGAGCAAGAAGCAAGTAGACCACGGAAAGTACTGAACAATTTCATGCTGACTGAGTCTGCT